>APFE030184390.1:3531-34869 GCA_000404065.3 Pinus taeda
GCAGAAATAGAGAAATTTATTTTTTTTAAATCCATTTTGCGAGGTCCACACCCGCTGGTTACAGATAGTGCGTAGGTCCGCATGCGTCGTAAGCAATAGGTGTGGACCCACGACTTTTTTCTTTGTAGAAAAAAGTCGGGGTTCGCAGGGGCCGTGTGTTGCACCTGCGAACACCTGCAAGCGATTTCCTAAACCAATTTCTCCTTCAAACATCAGAATTAATGCCTAAAAATGAAATGTAAACGGTTGAAATGCAAGATAAGAATGATGTGGATTACCTGGAGCTGATAGTTTTCGATTCCAATGGACAGATTTTCTGCAATCTTCACAGGAAGTTTTTTACCCAAAAGCTCTCACTTCTCACTCTGAAATCAAAATGGTAAAAATGAATTTACAAAAGCCCTTTTAATAAGATTTTTTGAATAAATGAATTTTTAATTTATTTATTTTTCACCTTAAAAATATAACTTTTTGATATATTTTTATTTATAAACAGGTATGAGTAATGTTTTGAGTTTTTGTGCAGAATTTTGGATTTTTTAAGGAAAATTGATCATTTTTCAACAGAGTACTATTCTCACTTTTTCAGACTTTCAAAAATTTACGAAAAAGCGAAACATTGGAGTCCTCTTTAAGCTCTTTTCTAACTCGTAAAATATGAAAAGACTGCCGAGTTTTTCCCTTTTTAACTCGTTAAATGGAATTAAAAGGGCGGTCTACTTACAGCTCTTTTCTAACTATATAAACATGAAAGATCGCCAGATTTTTGTCGTTTCAAGTTCGATATTGGTTATAAAATGACGTGTCTTCAATCGCTTTTTTACTTTTTCAGATCGAAGCCACTAATTATAAAAAGTACTCCTTGATTATAATGGTCAAGCGGTTCTCTCAAGTATTATTTTATACTTTTTCGGGCTTGAGGGACACAAATTTATGAAAAAGGACACCCATGGATTTTTCTTAATTTTTTCTTCTGACAGCCTAAAATTGGAAAACACCGAGTTTTTCCTATACTGGACTCGTTAAAATGTAAGAGTAAAGGACCTGTTCAATTTTAAACAAGAACGAACCACTCCTTAGTGTTTGAATTTTAAATTAATTTGGACTCATCCGAAAGATGATCTTATAAACAAGCAAATCTTATCCTCCTCAAGCTTATCAAAAATAAAGAGGTACTTGTGAGAAATGGTGGGGGAAAAGAAAGAAAAATGAACCTGTTTGTTAGACTTTGTATTTTAGAAAAGCAGTTAACCACTCTTGAACACGGCACTTTACACCTAGGTTGGGAAATCCTTTGCTAACAGTTAATCAAACCATATTGAAAGTCTTCAGCCAGTTTCTGGGTATTAACTTTGGGTCAATTGTCACCAAACCATCTGCAGTGTCGTTATGTGTTCAAGAGGTCAGTTCAAACAAACCATTCATTTGCAAAATATCTGTCATCTATTTTGACCATCCCTGAGTCAGTCCTTGCCAATATGTTTCTTCAAAACTTGATCTATGATTTCGTGTTGTGGACTTGTCTACGATGGATCACTTTCTATCGACTTCAACTCATTATCTAGAAAGATGATCTAGGAATCGCCAGTACCTTGAAATCTGCATGCCCTAATGGCAGGTTTCTCGCCTTTGACGATAGGTTGCATTATTGACCTTCGATCAAAGGATTCTATGAGATGTTCAACATCAGCTCATTTATTCGCATTTCATGGATTGTACTGAGTACTTTGAGAGCCATTGACATTACTAGTGGTTTCTCTCATACTTGTTAACAGTTCACATCATTGACTGGTAATCAAGTGGTTTCTACCATGTTCGACTTTGACACATCCATTCACATGGATAGAATCGTACTAGTTCGGGAAGCAGAAATCAAGACTCTAGATCTAGTTTCTACTATCCAGGCTGCGAGGAATTTTGTTATTTTATACAATGGACTATTCATAAACAGATGGTTGCGCCCATACTGTGTGCCTGTGTCTACATATGTCTATACTCTTGATGTATTACAAAATCATTCCCGTATCAGAACAAGTTTAGTCAGTTTTCTAGTCAGTTTTAATCTGAGTATGGGAATGCCTACCTCAGCGACGATATGTTCACATATATATATTTTGCATTGAATGTTTTTATAGGTTCCGATTGGGGTGTCCACAGGATGATCCTTGAAATGATAAAGTACTTCACTCTTCATAGATGACAAACTATATCTTCATCTACTACAGACTTCGCACTTTAGGGGGCAATCTGTTGCACAAAAAATTGTCACCTTGACATTCTGCAATCTGTGTGAGTCCATTTTACCACTCAGTGAAAGCCCTCAAAAGTCTCTAAAACTCTGGTTCCGCACTTTCTCTTTGCATTACCTGCGGTCCTGCACTTAATGGTCATGGCTCCTGCGCACCTGACCGCTCTGTCTCTGTGTTATGGACGCAGACCCTTGTAAAAATTAAAAAGGCGCAAGTATATTCTTAAAAACTTACTTTGAGTCATTTCTAGAAACTTCTGGAAGGAATCTTGAGGTGGCAAGTTTGCTCCTTTAAAGTTCATGCATCCCATACCTTAAGGAGCTAACCCCTTGATGTGAGGAGCTTATCCTTTTGAAGGACTCTATCCCTTCATAGGTGGACCTGTAACCTCCTCTCTCTGCACTATAAAATGAAGCATTGAGCTGGTTACTAGGGAGGTTGAAAGCTGAATATTTTGAGATGAAATGCTATTGGAACTTAGTTTTCTTAGTTGAGTTTTTATGAGGAGAGATTACATACCTCTAAGATCTCATTTGGAAGAGTGCAAGGCTTGTCAAAGTAAAGGAAGTTCGTGTTTCGGACCCTGGGAAGAGCTTGTTCAACATCAATGCTGAAAAAGTTGTAAGGTTCTTCTACTTCAAAGTTAATACAAATAAGTTTGTTTTTCTCAATAAGCTGTCATTTTATGATTTATTTTATGGATTCCTTGATCACCATAATGGACATGATTTATGATATTAGCTATGCAGGTGCTATTTGACGTTTGCTTGTTTGTGATTGTAGGTTTTCAAAAGAAAACTCTTTCGGACAGTTAAAGGATGGCGGCTACAAACTAACGTTGGACTTAAGGTAGGGTCTTAACACCTCTATAGTTTTTATTTATGAATCATATATGTTTAGAGAAAGATAGATTTGTTTGTATGCTTGTTGCTAGACTATATTCTGATACTAGGGAGATCGACCTAGTCCGCAAGATCGATTTATCCGGCCAACACATCATCCTCTGCACTGCTGCCCATTGCTCTGCCACTGCCACTGTTGCATCTGTACGACAACTCCCTCTGCATCCATGTTGCTACTCATGGCTCTACCACTGCCACTGTTGCATCTGCACTGCATCTCCTCTCATCATGCTGCATCATGTTGCCCACTGTTGCACTGCAACTTAGTTACTGAGAAGTAAGTCACTGATCTCCCAACTCTAACCTCTCTGTTGGGCTAGAGACACCTGTTGATGTTGAAGCTCCCTCTGTTGCTGACAAGTGCTCCCTCTCTAACCTCTGCGCTACTACAACAACTCCTTGCATCTCGCAACGTTGCACACCTCTCTGTGCATTCCTGCACTAGTGCAACAATCCCATGCCTCTCGCACTGCTGCAGCTGGCTAGTCTCGCGCTATCTTGGGGATCCTGCATTGTAGCTCTCTCTGCCGCTTCATCCGCATTCGTCTCTACCCACATCTGCCAGTCCTGCTACTCCTCTTCGGGGCTCTCGTAGCATGGTCTAATCCAAGAGGCTGGGTACCTTGAGGATCCTGCCCCTCATCGCCTGTAGTCAGTCTGACTACAACTCGATGTCTCTCCACTTCCACTCAAGTGGCATGTGTGCACTCATGGCACAGTCATTGTTTGTCTCCACTTCCTTCTTTGCCCTTGCTGGCACTACCTTAGTCTCGAAAGACTCTCCCTTACTCTTCTTCCTTGGACACTGAGTCGCATAATGACCCAACTCCCCATAGTGGAAGCACCTGATCCTGGAGAGATCCTTCTTCTTCTGTTTTTCTTGCTTTCCCTCATATGTTAGGGCAACATCTTCCTCCTCCTCCTTTTTGACTCTGATCCCCTTACTGCTGCTTCCTGCCTTTGTCTACCGTCTGATCTCTTCTTGGTGAAGAGCCGCCCACATCTCCTCCCAAGGTGGAAGGGTCCCTCTGCCCAGCATACTTTGGACAAATACCTCCCAGTCTTCTGAGACTGCATTTAGGGTTGTCCTCACCATTAATTTATGATCCCGCGTGGCCCCTATAGAAGTCAACTGATCTCGGATCTCATTTAGTCCACTAAGGAAGGTGTCGATCGGTTATCCCTTTTTCATCTGGTATGACCTCATTTGATTTTCTAGTAACATTCTTCTCTGCACAGAAGTATGTTGGTACAATTTCTTTAGGGCCTCCCACATCTCATATGTCGTTTCCTTCTCGGCAATGTGTGGTACTACATGGTCCTTGACCTCGTCAAGGATGATGCTCTTGGCCTTCCCCATTGCCTCCTCATATTTATCGTTATCATCTGGGTCAACTGGGATTGCTATCGTCCTCAAGGCGAAGTGCTTGACACGATTTTTGTAAAGTACAGATAAGATTCTAGCCTTCCAAACTACGAAGTTTGAGGCCCCGTCCAGTCTATCCTGGTCTCTTGCTAAGTGTAGTGCCATGTTGCACTTCTACTTCCCTCCTAGAAGTTCTCGATGTGACTGCCTATGAGTCTCGATTTCCCTCCTAGAAATCCTTTTGCCGATGTCGAGATGCCCCCTACTCTGATTGTTTGTGCAACTGCACCACTGATCCGGATTTCTTGGCTAGAAACCCTCGGTAGCAATTCCCTCCTCCTTGCCCTGTTAGGTACTATTCTGACTACAGTACCCCACCAGCTCCACTCTGCAAGTTTTCCACAACCTCCTAAACCCCAACAACTTGAAGGTGAGAGCTCCTAGGCTCTACGCAATCTCAGCACCAACAACTTGACCTCCTCAACCAACTGTCAACCCTCCTAGCTTTTGCGTGGCTCTGCACAAGTCTCCCTTTGCCTCCCTTAGCCTTTACGCTGCCTCTTTCTAGCTCACCCTACCCTTCCCTTGTTGTTGCTCTGCTAGGAACAAGTTTTGTCACTCAGGACAGTTGTTTTCTACTACCACTGCTCCGCTCAGTTGATGTTTTCAGTTCTCCTGTGATCTGCAACCATGCTCTGATATCATGTTGGAATTTCTAAGTCTGACACGTTAGAAACCCTCCATGCACTTTACTAATTTATTCCTACCTACTTCTTCTGTTATTTAACAAGTTATTTACAATGCAAATACTGAAAATAAACACTAGTGCATGCTCAACATATTACAGATCATCAACTGAAGGAAACAGAAACAAGCACACAAAATGACACCATTATTTTTGGACCAATGTCCGCAAGAAAACCCAATGCGGAAAAATCGGTGCAACGATCTGAGGGTTTTCTTGTTAAGAAAATTCAAAGTACAATCTGGGTGCCAAATCTGACTTACCCAACAGAGAATGCCCTTGGCAGTAGTACCTCTCAGTCTGAGACAACTGTCTCGGCTGAAACCTCGGATAAACCCTCTGGTAGCTCCTTAACTCTAATCTGCCCCAGAAACCCCAACGTCTGCCTTTTTGGACTGCGTCAGCCTCTCTTTGCCTAGCACTGGCCCTGCATCACCCTGAATGGGCTTGCGTCAGCAACACTGGCCTCTCTGAAGCACTATGCAGCTCCTGGCTGCCTCTGCGTGGCCCTGCATGAGCCCTCGCTGGTTCTACGTCACTCTCTCTGGCTCCTGCACTGATCTCCCGACACTATCTCTACCTCTCTGTCTCTCTGTACTCACTTCCCCTTAGCTGCAACTTCGATCACTGATTCTATCTCTCTTAGCAAACCCCGCTTTAGAGAATAGAATCACTGATCATCTAGTTGTTTGCTCCAAGTGACCCTCAAGCCTCCTCTTATACTTTTCTTGTTGATATATCAATGGCCGAGATTAAGTCCCTAATCAACAGCTAAGACTAGATGTGGCTTGATCCATGTCTTTTGGTCCATTCTAACACAATTTTATATTAATCCACATTAATATTTTAATTTCCCTAAGTTTAGACTTAAGGACTCCATTAAAAACATTAATTATTTTAATATTTCTCAAACTGTTTAGAATCTACCCAAACCCTTTCTTGGTTTTGGAAATCTCATGTGCCCCAACCTCTCCACCAAATTTCATGGCTAGAGCACATCCGATGCTACCCGAAATCAACAAGATGCTCGCATAAGGTTGTTGTGCAAGCGTTTATGGCAACCCGAACACTCTCAGGACCACTCTATGCGAGCATCCGAGGACTAATACAACCTGATCTATCTTTGAAGCCTCGAATGCTCCCATAACCCACTGTGTCAGTGTCCAAGGCTCCCTGGACACTCCCATAACCCATTGTGCCAGCGTCCAAGGCTCCCTAGATGCTCCCATAACACATTTTTATGCCAATGTCCGAGATCTAGAAAACCCTAGATCAGTGCAAGCTTCAACCCTGAGATTTCGGACCCTTATGCGAACTTTCCTCCGATACACCTAGCGAACCAAGACAATATGAGAAGAGAAGATGGCTTGTTCAATCTGTCCAAGTAAGCTTGAGGTCTCTTCTATTTATAGGCTTTCATGAGCATCCACTTGGGGTTGAAACAGACCTAAGCAGTTACACATGTGGCTAGGGTTGACCCATTCCATAATACATGTATGAATAAAATAATTCAAAAACCAACTTTTGCTTGTCCACCTAAGGTGATCTTTAGGTCAATTTTGGTCCTCTTGAAAAGAGGAATCTAATGCAATCATCATCTCAGTCATTTGAGTTGTTCCAAGGTGGAATTTGACTGCAGTTGGAAAAATTAACACTCCCTCTCAACTAGGGAGAATTCCACCTACCAATATTTGTCCATCGATCAATATGCCATTCTTGTGTCTTCAAGCGTCATCAGGTATCATCCCTGATAATCTCTGTCATGTAGTCATCATGCCATGACCACCTCAAGTATCACAAATCATCAATGTACATCTCGATCTATCCCTTGCTTATTCTTGCTTATCTCTTAATTGTTCCTGCTCGTATGCTGAACATTCTCGAATCTAGAAGAAGAAGAATTTGTTACTGAAGGGGAGCTTAAGCTACCACCCTCTATCCATCAGGTTGCTACCTGGGATCTCTGCCAGTGGGCTGCTACCCGGAATATCATCATCAATCGTCATCGGGGAGAATATCATCAAGGAGCACATCTCAAACCGGAACCACATTGGGGAGCATATCATCAAGAAGCACATTTCAAACTAGAACCACATCGGGGAGCACATCTAGACCCGGTTATACATCTACAACCCCATATCAAGCAATAGGATATCCAAACACACAGGGGAGCACATCTCGACCCTGGGATCTCATCAGGGAGCTAAATCTCAACCTGGAATCGCATAGTGTTATCTCAACCCATTCTATTGCCTATTGATCTTCCAATGACCTTAAATAGTCATGTGGTAGAACACCTACATCATAATCGACTTGGGTTGTACACCCCAAGTAAATTCTCAACTCGTTCGCCAAACAAGGAGTGGTATTCCCGACAATCCGACCTACTTGTGGGCATGATGCCAACTGGGGTATACTCTATCAAGACCAAACAAGGGAGCAACGTTCTCGACCCTATGAAGATAGGGGAGCAACATTCTCTAATCCTATGGGTAACAGTCTACAGATAGGGGTAGCGCCCTATTGTTCAGAGTTCCCTCAACCCGAGGAGCCCTCCATCTCAATTCCTCACCCTGGGAGCTCAGACAGGGAGGACAAGTTGGCTCAATGTCCTCGATTAGTGTTGCTTTCATCATACTCAAATCTGGTGTCATCTTGTCTCAATAGCAGTTGTTTCCTGTTTATACAGGACATCAAATCAAATATCATGTCAGAACATAAATAATCATATAAATCACAAAAGGATACCATAATCATCCTCCCTCTTAAGGAGGTGCCAACCACAAGCTTGAGCTTGTTTCGAACAACTACATTGTCCCAATATATGAGAGTATCTCAGTCCCAACTATAAACATGGGACTTTCTACCAATCGGATCTCACGCTATGTCATCACAACGTATCCATGTCATATCCAAATCATGCTCAGACAGCTCTCTAAGGAGCTTCTTCATCCTGCCTCATAGCTAGCCATGCTAGCAACATTGTACTCATCCTTAATCGTGGACCTCTCATCCAAGATATCATGGAAAATCTCATATAACATCCAAATGTGCTTAACAATAATCTCTATCAACAACAATACATCCACACAGTCACATATCATAGGAGAAATATGTCATTCTCAAAAATAGAACACCTCATGCAGATATTTCAAAGGATGCTCGGTGATAACTCTATGTGAGTGTAGCAGCTCAATCATGAATTTATTCAAGTTTTATGCACATCATACATATACAGATGGATGTTCAAAACAAAACATCAATGCTTCAATCAACAGTCGGATGCCAAGTTCAACAACATCGTTGAACTTCAAATCAAACTATCCAAGGATTTGCATTTTCATTAATCAAAAAAAAATTTCCAATAGCTTTGCAATATGGAATTTCTTTCCCAAGTTCCAGAAATCAATTCATCATGCCATGTTACATCATTTCGGACTTCAGAAGCCATCTCCCTCTGATTTAGATCATCAGAGGCTCATTGTTAGTTTTTGGTAGCATCGGAAGTGCTCTAGCCTTGAAAATTGGTGGAGAGGCTAAGGCACATGAGTTCTATAAGAACCCAGAAACTGTTTGGTGATATTCCACCCGGATTGTATTTTATTAAAATAATTAATATTTTTAATGGAGTTCCTAAGTCTAAGCTTAGGAAAATTAAAATATTAATGGGTATTAATCAAAATATGGGTGAGAATGATCTAGAGGGCGGATCAAGTGTTTTAATCTTAATTGTTGATTAAAGACTTAATTTTGGCCATTGAAGACTCAACAGGGAAAGTATAAAATGAAGGCTTGGGGTTCGTTTGGAAACAAACACAGAGATTGAGGAAATCGATTTTTTGAGGTGAGAAGTTCTCAGGAGGAAAATTGATTGGGGAGATCTTGCAATTGAGGGGCAGAGAGAATCTGGGAGAAGAACTTTCCGAAAAATACAGAACAGAGAGGCGGAGAGAGATTACAGAGAGGCAGCGCAGTGGCCTGAAATGCTGACATTGGGCCAGTCTGGGCCCACACAGTCTTGACGTAAAGCCAAAAGAGCCAGAGCAGAGTAGAAAAGTTGCATGTTACGCAGAATCCAGAACTGTCAGATTTGTTGGGAGAGTTGACGTAGAGGGCAGAGAAGGTGATGCAGTGCTGACGCAAAGCCAGCGCAGAATGTAGAATTTAGAACTGTTGGAACTGTCAAGAATTACTGAACAACCAGGGTAGCTAATGTAGAGGGCAAAGAAGGTGACGCAAGGTTGAGGTAGAGCCAACGTAGAAATAGCCGGGGTTAGCTAGTCTTGTGTCGAATCAGCCAGATTTTGTCGGGTGAAGTGAGGTAAAACTCACTCAGATTTTCCGCCAGTATTTCCTCTGTAACGGATTGCTAGATGAGCATCCTAGATTTGTATTCAGATATTTCTCCTGCATAATAATAAAACCCTCAGAGCTGCTACACCGGTTTTCCCGCACTAGGTTTTTCCGGGGACTGTTGTGTCCAAAAATAATTGTCCTATGTATCTTGTTCTTTTCTCTGTTTCCTGTTTCATGAGATCAAATATTTAATTAGTGTAGGCTGCAAAAGTAATTTGCTTCAATATTCAGAAGAATAACTTGATGAATGTAATTTAAAAAATCAAGTAGGTGAAGTAGATTCAGATTTGCTGCAATAGGTGTTCCTTCGAGTCTAGGAATTTACACACTCATCACCTATCAAAAGTAGATCATCAAGATATAAAACCAAAACCATAATCAATCAAAGCCATACCTTGGAACTCATCATCCTGACTTCATTAGATAACTGACATATCAGGATCAAGGAGCTTGCTTCATGCAATGCTCTAAGCATAATGTCTTGCTAAGCCATCATAATCAACCTTACATAAATCAATGTTGTACCATCACATCAACAAAGTTAGTTTATCAAAGTTTAGAAGTCAGGTCACGACCATTATCAAAGACATCAATATCACGGTATCAATACTTTCAACCAGGAGACAGGTGGAGCTCATATCAAATCATGACTTCATCCTGCCAACAAGTTGTAATCAGTTATGCAATATCAATCCAAACTTTATCAGGTCATAGTCATTACATAAATCATTTCTGTCACTAGATGCAAATGTAGGTTCCATGTTCATGATGAATCACAACTATCAATACTTCAATCATTGTGCTAGGAATGAGGAGGCCAATACAAAATCAATTTTTTGAATACCCACATAAGCCATTATGCCCACATAGCATTGATATCAGGACAAATCGACAATTGTCAAATCCGATCATTAGACATTAGGTCAAGTCCAAATTAGCTATTGTAGAGAGATCTATAGTCAAAGCATGTCTCAATCATCAATTCAAAGTTATTTTCAAGCATCATGACAAACACACTATTCATCTATATCAATAAGCCAAATCATGCCAACTTCTTGTAGCACAAACATAGTGACATATCTATATGTATGTCCTGGTCATCTACAAACACTAGTTCAGTCTACATGTTCATGTTATGGAAAACATTCAAGCTTTTCCTACTTGCAAATCTTCTTGTTATATGCAACACATCTGTGGTACTAACATCTTCCAAGTGAACATCTGATTTCATGCACAATACTGCATTTTTCTTTGATCAAAAATTTAACCCAACAACTTCAGAAATTAGATTACAATGGCAGAATTTGTCAGAGACACCTTGATTCAGAGTTCAAACAACTTCAAAAAGCTTCAGATGATGATCAATTGTAGTCAAACCCCTAGACGCTCCCTTCAAGGTAGCATGGGAGCGTCTTTAGTTGCCTCGACGCTATCTGGGCCTTAGCATGCAAACGTCCAAGGACGAGATCTCCCAGATCAGTGACTGCATCCGGTACGAACACCCTAGTTTTTGTACAAGCTCTAGATCTAAGACTCTTCTACAAATTAATACTGTCAAATGCACATAAATCATACTTCATCAACATAGAATGCAAAGAGTAATGAGAGTAAGAATCTTGAGAAGAGATTCTCCCTTTGACTGGGAATCTATGTCATCAACTTGCTTCTAAGCAACAACAAATCTGTTAAATCACAAACATATATCTATCATGGCTATCAACGTCATGATATCAATCTTTCATCAAAGGTTAGACTCAAAGCAGTAGATAGATGCAACATCATATCTCAAATCTTATGAACCCAATAACATATTTTGTCAAGTCACTTCATAAAGTTAGGACATTCAGTTTAACCATATGCCATCGAGACAAGACCATAGCTAGTAAGAGATCTAGAATATCAATCTCATAGTTATAACTCCATCAAGGTTACCATGCTTATCATGATCAATGAGATCAAGTTAGGTCATTCAATAAAACTTTACCAAAACAACAAGAGTGTCAATCTCTCTTTCTATATGCTTCCATGTGCCATCGAGACAAGACCACAGGTAGTAAGAGATCTAGAATATCAATCTCATAGTTATAACTCTAACATCAAGGTTACGATGCTTATCATGATCAATGAGATCAAGTTAGGTCATTCAATAAAGCTTTACCAAAACAACAAGAGTGTCAATCTCTCTTCCATATGCTTTCATCATGCTTATCAGAAGCATTATAAGCAGACCCATGTATAGGAGTCAATGAGCTATCCTTCTATGTGAAATCCAACGTGACCCATGCATGACAAGTATCAAGAGTATCATCTACTACAACCAAGGTACTAGCGTTCTTTATAGGATCAAGATGCCCAACAGATGGATGTTAGCCAATCATCAAGTGTATCAATGTATCAACATTAGATAGCCTCATAGAATTTAAGAAGATAAAAAAATGTTCAACACCAGGTGCATAGATCCAAGTTGCTTTCATATGCATATATGAGCCATCAAAGAAAGAGACATTCTCATCATACCTTTAGGGATTACTGAGCCATCCAATGTTACAGCTGAAATACAACATACCATGCATACCTTGTGGTATTCAAATACCTGTGCACCTACTCATAGGCAATTTGTGTTGTTTGTCACCTTTTCATCAAGTACCTCTTTACCCTTTCCAACTCTAGTCATCCTACCTGCATCTCAAGTGATCCTCAAGAGGGATCCACTTGATCACATCTCATCAAGGAGGTTAGAAACATCCATATGCTCAAATACATATGCAGGAAGTATAAGCAATAAACATAATCATCAAACCCATAGGTCTAAACAAAAGTAAGAGGCATCATAAGTCAAGAAATACTTATCTTCAATGACAGGGGATCCTCTCCCTCTTGAACCAATATTCAAGAGCTATTAATGTCCATGGTCCATATACCAATGTTACCTTAAGTTATCCAACCAGGTCTGGTAGGGATTATCTTTATCAAATCTTTGTCAAGTGCTTGAGCATCTTCACACTGACCAGCTAGGTTCCATATCTCATATTGTTTCTACAAACCAAGGTTTTCTCTCCAACCCTAACCTCATAGAATCCATCAAACCCTAGTAATCAAGTTGCATAGGGTTTTCTTCAAACTCTAGAATTCTTTTAGGTCTCCACCATCCTCTTCTTGCATCCATCAAAGGTGTCATCCTCGAGATGATCTCCATGGCTTTTCATCAACCTGCTCTGATACCATATTAAATTTTTCATAGGGCTACATTCTTCTTTGCTTTGATAATTTCATTTCTTCAATAATACATTAAGTTCACCTTGTATCATCATTACATTACTTAGATCTACACCATTATCCATCAGCATATGCAATTATAAAGAAAGAAAAACATCATCATCATCAATGCAGTAGAACATAAAGGAACAATAGAAGAAAAGCATGCACACACATAGAGACACCAGGGTTGGTCCGAGACCGTGGCAAAACCCACTATGGGGAAAACCCTTGCTAATCTTCTTCTTCTTAGATCGTCATCAAATGAATTAGCAAAAGAGAGTACAATAATCCATAACTTTATCTATCCAACAAAACAACTATGATATCCATGAAACAAATCTAATCATGCTTATAATCAAAGTAATTATGTTCAAAGCACAAGTTACATGGATACTAGTATATAGCTTGATAATTTTTTTCCAATTCAACAGGTTTCGCCAAAAGGGTCACATGCTTGTAAGAATGAAAATCTGAAAAGGTACAGGCAGTCAGGGCTGGTTTCCAGGGAACCATTTGAAGCATTGAACTTGGAAGTTGTACCAAGATCATTAAATGAGAAAGAAAATGGGCTAGCATTTTCTATTTCGATCTTTCAACCTTGTCCAGAGTTGGAAAGAGGTGGACTAATAGAGCCAGTTTATAGATCTTCAATTCCGAATAACATCGAAAACTAGCAAGTTTTTGAAGATGATGCACAAATACACAAATTCTTGAAAAACACACAAGAATTTGTAGAGAATGAGATTGGTTGGAGAGAAGAGGATTCCATAGAACAGTTGCCAACCAACAAAATATAGGATTTGTACCTTTGGAAGCCACTTTTAGTAGAGATGATGCATTTAAGGGGCAAAGTGAGACAATTGAGACAAAAGAGAACAAAGAAATCAATGCTAGAACAAAGGATGACCTGAGGATGATTAAAATTAGGGCAGGGGTCAAACTTGAAGAAAATAAAAAGATCAAGGAACTAGTCACAGAGTACAAGGACATTTGCATGGTCATACGATGATCTCAAAGTTAACAAGGGAGACATCATCTAGCACATGATTCCTTTAGTCAAAGATGCCAAGCCCTTTTGCCAGGAGCTCAGGCAGATAAGTCCAAAGTTGGCAACAGTCATGAGGAAAGAATTGGAAAATTTTCTTAATGCGGGAATCATTGCTCCGACCAGGAACACTTCATGATTATCTAACTCAATGGTGGTTCAAAAGAAGACAAGGAAGATCAAACTATTTGTGGACTTCAAAAATATCAACATTGCTTCAATTCAAGACAATTATCCATTCATTTATGGATGGTTTTTCCTGACATAACCAGGTCTTAGTGAACAAAAATGATAGAGAGAAAACTACTTTCACCACACCTTGTGGTACTTTCAGGTATATAAGGATGCCTTTTGAATTACTCAATGCAGCCGCCACCTTTTAGAGAGCCATCGATTATGGTATATAAGGATGCCTTTTGAATTACTCAATGCGGCCGCCATCTGAAGGATCATTGAGATCTACTAGGATGATCTTAAGATATTCTCAAAGAATAGGAAGGATAACATTAGTCATATAAGGCGGGAGTTTGAGAGGTGGCATAGATATGGGATATCAGTCAATCCTAAGAAGATATTGTTGGGTGTTACAGAAGTAAAGTTGCTTGGTCACATCGTATCAAAGAAAGGAGTAAGGGTGGACCCATAAAGAATCAAGGAAATTCAACAGATTGAGCTACCACGGAACCAAAAAGAGTTGCAATCTTTCTTTGGAAAAGTAAACTTTATCAGGAGGTTCAACAAATGTTGTTGAGATCACCAAGCCTCTCAACAAGTTGCTAAAGAAGGATTCCACTTTCAAATGGGATGAACTTGGCCACACTACATTTCAGAGTGTTAAGGATGCCATAATCAATGCTCCAGTATTGGTAAGCCTTATTTTTCAAAAGAATTTTTAATATTTTCATTTGCTTCTAATGATACCATTAAAGGTATGTTACTTCAAAAGAATGATCATGGAAATGAGCATCCCATTGCTTTCATGAGCAAAATGCTCAGAGATGCAGAGTTAAACTATGCTAGAATGGAAAAGCAAGCATATGCTTTAGTTAAGTCACTAAAGCATTTCAGTAGATCTATTAGATACTCCAAGGTGATTGCATTTGTTCCTCATCCTACAAGAAAGGACATATTATCACAATAGGATTGTTTGGGGAAAAGAGCAAGTGGGTAGCCAAGATTCAAGAGTATAACCTAGAAATCAAGCCTACTAAGATTATCAAGGGACATGGGTTAGCCCAAGTAATGGTTGAAGGAAATGAAGAAGTCCTTCAGTTAAAAGCAAAATCTTATGCCATGGTCAACATAGTGAGTAGAGACTTAGAGCAACATGATTGGTATGCAAATATCATCTTCTCTCTCAAAAACATGACCAACCCTAGTCACCCATCAAACCACAAAAGAAGAGGCTTGAGGTTAAAAGCTACAAGGTATTGTTTCATCGATCAAGGCCTTAGATGGAGGAATCCTAATGGGTTCGTCCAGCGATGTGTCAATACTAAAGAAGCAAAGACGTTAATGAATTTCGTCAGGGATTGTGTAGCGGGCACCACACTATGAATACCACCACCCATAAGATATTACGAGGTGGTTACTATTGGCCAAGTATCTTTGCAAATGTGCACAGGTTTGTCAAATAATGTCAACCTTGCTAGTTCTTCACAAGGAAGCAGAAGCTAGTAGCATTACCTTTTCAGTTGATTGTAGTAGAAACACCCTTCCAATAGTGGGAAAAGTCCATTTGAGCTAGTATACAGAATGGAAGTTACTTTGTTGATTCATCTAAAGCTCCTAGTAACAAGATTATGAGGTATTTTTCTATTGATTTAGAGGCTCTACAGAACAAGATAAACCAATTGGTTGAGCTCAATGAGACTAGAGGATGTGGCTTTTGATCATCTCTTTCAAAGCCAAGAAAAGACTAAGGACAAATTCAACAAAAGGGCCCATCAATGCGACTTCCAAAAGGGTGACTCCGTCCTATTATGCAATAAGAAAGGTGAGAAGCCAGGAAACCACCATAAGTTTGTATGTATTTGGTTGGGCCCATATCAAATTGAGGAGCTTGCAAGTAATAATTATTTCTACCTTAGCCATTTGGATGGTGAGAAGCTATCATTGCCTGTCAATAAGAGAACATTGATACTATTTTATCTAGGTAATGTCTAATGCTATCAAGGGAATCTCTATATTATAGGAAGCTTTTAGTTCCATGTTTTCTTGTCTTTCTTCATTTTATTGAGTGTTGTTATTTCGATTTCTTGGATTAGAGATACATTTTGTTTTGGCTTATTTCCTTTTAATGCCAAATTTTTTGAGACTATTTCACACATATAGGTATAGAGATTATGAGGTTCTCACATCTTCCCAAGAAAAGAAAGTATCCTACACTAGGAGTCAGATGTTACCTTCGAGGAGGTACCATACATTTTTCATAGACAACACCACTGCAAGACTAGAAAGGGGTGCAAGACACAAAACCCTGCAGGCCATGCATATGATTGTATATATGGTTTCCTAGGCCATTAGATGGTTGGTCATGTCCAGTACCTTTAGTCCCTCTTTCGTCTTGGATATGATTGGAGGCCTTGAGATGAATCTTCTAGGATACATGGTTTATGGATCCACTTGTTTTCTATGTAGAGGTGATCACGCTATGTAAAGGTTGTTATACCCATGATTTTAGGTGCACCTGTGTCTTTCCCACATGGTCATGTTTTATAGAGTTTGTATGGACTTCCTTGGTCAAGGTATATTCATTTCTCCATATGGCAGTGTCAAGGCTGTGAGGGAGACCCCCCCGAACTCGCTATTGAAGCCTGCTCCGATCGGAAGCACAAAGGGAGCGACACTGGGAGCGCACTACCAATTTGCTCCCATTTAGGGCCGAATTTTAGGAGCATGCTCCCGCAAAAAAAAAAGAAATCCACTCCCTGGTTTCCCAGGAGCGATAGAGGGAGTGATCACTCCCATATGACTCTGGGAGCAATTTTTAAAGGTGGGGAGCGATATGGGAACGATTGCTCCCCGACCGCTCCCTCTTAAAATTTTCACCCCCGGGCCTAAGAAGCATGTCTGCAGCCAAGGAGATAAAGATGAACCTTTAATGCATGACATTATTAAGATAAAGGAACCTCAATACAAATGGATTGGTTCATTGTACAAGAAAGGCAAGAAAATGATAAGATTTATTAGCAATCATAGCAATACCCATGGCCTTTTTCATAGTCACTCAAGGTTGGAGCTATTGAAGATTGCAAAGACTAGATTTGTTAGTTATTACCTCACCTTCAAGCACCTTTTGAGGGTAAGAGAGGGATTAGCTAGCATGGTATAAGTGAATCATGGAAGATATTAAAGGACAGGACTACAACCGCATCTCACATGTAAGATTTTCAAGAGGTGGAGGACATCATTCTTGATGGTCAATTTTGGGCAAGTGTGAAGAATGTTTTGCAGTTGACCAAGCCCATTTATAACATGATTCATTTTGCAGATACAAATGTGCCAGTGATTAGGGAGGTGTATGAGAAAATCGATAGCATGCTAAGGCAAATCAAAGATATTATTCAGCCGAAAGATCCCATCTTGTATGATCATATTCACAGACGTGGTCAAAAGGTGGGATAATCTTAATGTTCCACTCCATGCCTTGGCATATGTCCTTAAGCCAAAATACTACTCTCCATCTTGGTTGGCCAAACCTGCACCTAGGAGAGGGGTTAGGAAAAAAACCCCATACAGATCCAAATGTACAAAATGGGTATATGTTAGCATTAGACAAGTTGGTCCTTGACAGGGAGGAGTGTGCTAGATTGCATGGAGAATTAAGCAAATACTTCAATCAAACTGTAGTGTTTGATTCTTTGCATGCAATTGATGATAGAGATAGAATGGGTCCTATTGAATGGTGGAACATGTATGGCTCTGGGGGACCTTTGGCAAAATTGGTAGTTAAGGTGCTGTCGCAGGTGGTTATACTTCTTTTGCACAGAGGTGTTGGAGGCTGGAGCACTTCTAGCTTCATCCACAACATCAAAAGAAACTACCTCAATGAAAATCGCACAGAAAGCTTGGTTTATGTACACTACAACTTGAGGTTGTTGACACATTATTGTGAGCAGGCTCAATTCGATAGAGCATATATCACTTGGGACAATAGCCTGGAGGACAATTTCGAGGATGGAGCATTACATTTAAAACAATTGGAAGCAAAACTTTTGAACGATGAGGATGAAGCAGCATCAACAGCCATGCCACCTCCATCTGCAGCCTCACATGGAAGTCATGTTCCTTCTGGTTATGGACGTAGCCATCTGACTATGCGAGAGGAGACTCCCATTGCTCATAGACCACGAGAAAAGAAATTAGAAATTTCTCATGCCAAAAATAAATTTTAGTAGATAGTAGATTTACTTGTCTTTTCTAGTTTCTAGTACTTCTATAAGTATTGACTCTTTCATATTAATTATGGTATTTTTTGTAAACGATATATGACAATTTTAATTTGAAGTTTGAGGTTGGCAATTATAACTCATTGGTAATGAATCATTATGATGCTTCGTGAAAGTTGAAACGTTTCATTCCTGTTTGATATTCTTTGTTATATTTTTGCAATGGTTACAACTTTACTGATGACAAATGTTATATATTGAATTTTGAAACTTTGAAACTTTGAGATTGATTAGAATTGAGATGTTGTAACTTGTGGACTTGTGGTTGATGAAGATTATAACTACTAGATGATTGATGTTATATGGTTTAATCCATGTTTTTATGCTTTTTATAACTAATTCATCATTCTACATGCTTTTGTTGACATATATGCATCAAAATATATAAAAATATATATTATATACCAATCACTCCCGACTCGGAAGCTTCTGAAAGTTGTCGCTCCCCACTCCTGCTTCCAAGTAACATAGAGCAGTCTCATAATCCACAACATTTCATGTTTCCTAAGGCACTTCAAGGATCTCAGTGCATAGGGTTCCCACTCCATAATATAAGGGATTGGAGTGATCAACAAGAGGTGTACTTGACATGCCATATTGAGTTTTGGCCAAAAGGAGATCCTATCAAGCAAAATTCAGCCTCGAAGGTAATGTTGCAAGAACCATCCCCCCCACTATTGACACTACAATCGTGCTTCAAGCAACAACACTCCCTAGAGACTCCCTACGCACTCCTTGGACGCTCCTTAATGCTAATGTTAAATTCCTTTTACTTTAATCTTTGACATTACCATTAATTGTTTCAGGATATTTGAAAGTGGTTCACCTCATTGGACTTCATATGGACAAAAATGGATTTCATATTCCATTCAAATTTCAGCAAACTTAACAATTTTCAAGATTTTAGGATTGATAGGATTGTGGCATTTCATTGGATTCTATCACATATGAGGGTATGTGATTGGCATTTAATCAAGAGCAACAAGCCCTATATGTATGCTAGTGTTGGTAGTGTTGATTGTTAAACTTCTTTGTCATGGCATTAACAAAAATGTACCCTTCACTCAAACCAAAATCATTGATCAGGTATGTTAAGCTTTTTCTGCCATATTTTAAGGCTTGAATGAGGTAGGTTCATCAAAATTAGGTGGTTTAGACTGATGTTCCTAGAGGGTCAAGGTAGAGACAAAGGCTAGACAAGAGGAAAAGAATGAAGGATGATACTAATGATGAGGATATTGATATTAGCGATGGTGTAACATTGCTTGTCAAGGAGTGGTGGAACATGAATGTCATTGCTACCCTGTAGTTACAACATTTGGCAACATAAGTGCTTTCACAATTGGTGAACGCTTCCCTATAGAGAGGTGTGTTAAGAAATTTAGGGGCATCTAGATTACGTGATTTCTCTTATTTTGATAACTGCTTGTGATATTATTTTACTTAACTTGATGTACTTGTTATTGGCTTCTTCTTTCACTTGATTATTATCGTGTTCTTTACCATCAAACAGCTACCAAACTATGAAGATCAAAGAGACAAGAGGACACAAAATATAGGCTACTAGCCATGGCCAAAACCTCTACTCTTTAGAGGAAAACCCACAAGAATTCTTCTCTTCTTATAGAATCTTCAAATGACGAATTCCAAGACCTAAGATCCAAGACCAAGTCAAACCTCTTCTTGATGAACTTATCTTCCACAAAGTCAACACCAGTCAAACTTGCCTTCTAGCTGCCGCAACTTTCTCCTTTGACCAAAAATCTTGGACATGCAATTCTGACTGCAATTCGGCCGTTTATGACAAAAACCCTAGCTTGCACAAGTGAGCAAATATGGTAGAATAGGTCTCTTTTCTTCTTCACTAGAGGATCTCCTTTCTAGAACTTTGTTTCCTTCTTCCTTTTGTTCTCCTTCTCTTCGATAGGTGTTTCTTGTCTTCTTTAAGCTTCAACGAACTTCTCGAATGCCCTTTCAGTGAAGTCGAACAATTTGTATATATATGCATCTTCATGGTGGTCGAATGGTCCTAATGAGGCCAAATTCACTGCTTGAAGGCCGACTTGGTCTTGGAGGGAGTCTTTTGACTCTTTTTGACTTACAATTTTTTTTTTTACATGATACAATATGCCCAATAGGGTCTCTACATATGACAATGACTTCTTTGACTTCTAGACTCAATGACAAAATCTAGAAGCACTCAGGGTGCTTGACCTACAAATAAAAATGTCCTTGAGCATGAAACCCGTGCTACAAAATAATAATAATATATTTTCTTCTTTTCTTTACATCAAATACATAAAATCATGATTACATTAGATGTTATGAAGACCGAACCTAGTTACACATTTCAACGCTCCCTCTTAACTAGGGAAGTATTCATAATCCATACAAGGTACTTGGACATTCTTATACTGAAGAATTGTCATAAGAAGAGTCGAATTGGTAAGTCATCTCATCAGTTATTTATTCAGCTTATATCAGTGCATCTCATTATATCAACCATCATTGTCATATAGCAAGGCCTTGACTAACAACTCTATCTCTCCAGAAGAATACAACACAATGTTGCGGAGGACAATGACTAATAGACACCTTCATCATTGTCTCTCAAGGCACATACCCCATCCAAATGTTCACAAGGTATGTCCTTCTAGGACCATTACCATCTTGGATTAACACATCCTCATGAAATTTCCTCTTTGACTACTCTTGCCTATTGGATGCCCTACCTCATCCTCAAAGAGTATCGGAATAAACCTCAAATGCTTACCCAATCCTCCATTCTTTCTTCATATGAAGACAAGAATGGTGTGTCTATCTCTCCCTCTCAACTAGGGAGGATCTACTCATTCCTATAAAAGGAATATATCCAAGCTCCTTGTTAACAAGGGATTTGTTACCACAACAGCTCTCTTTGGTGGAGATCACGGTACTATCAACTACTTGTAGGGCTCCTCCATTTGGCATCATGTCATGAACTTCAACTTCTTCATCATGGAGCCTTCTTCTTCGTAGGGCATCGACCATCTTCTTCATCACTTTCCTTCATCGAAACATAGTGTTGGACCAATAGTCATGTCATCCTTCTCTTCATCAGAAAGTGATATTCTAGTCCACATCTGGCTATCCTACCTTTTCCAAGTCATGTTTCTTTCAGAATCTCATGAGTACTACTTGTAGGTTACTTCTACAACTCTCTTCCGGTAGCCCTATTTCAACCCAACCAAATGTCTTCAAAAATCAAAATGAACATTAAATCAATGTTACCTCTTTATGATGGCCTTTCATCATGACATCGGCTTCCTACAACATCAACATCCTTTCATATATCGTATGAATCCATCTCCAAGACATACATCACCAAGGTTCTCCTTGTCCAGCATACATGTAAAGGTCTTCATATCTTTTCCATGGACATGTCCTAATCCTTCTAGTTATTGGATGTTGATTATCTATCTTATCTTGCATGACAATAGATGCATCTTTCATGAACTCTTCCTTCACCTTTCTTTATTTATTGCTTCCTCGAGATCTTTCATAGTTCCTTTATCATAGGAACCATAGTTGCCAAACACCTCATAATCTCCATGAGGTCATATTATGTTGATTTCATCTTGTCAAATGTGTAGAAGAGTTCAAGGCACATTGTCTACATGCCTTTGTGCATCATTCTAATGGAAAAGTTTCTTCTTCTTTCATGAGCATCATGCTCATGAAATAGATCATTTTAACCATTCTATCTACAACCATATGATGACATGACTTTATCTCTCTATTACCAAATATATACATACCTCTTCCTTCATGTGGTCATCTAGACTTCCTTTAAACAACTTCCTTTCCTTGCTTGAAGATGAAAGTACTTCAACTTGACATGTTGCACTTCTTTGTCACCATACCTTTATCCTTCTTAATCCGTGGATCCCACACAAGGTGGAATGTAGACTATTAGAGAGACGCTTCTTCTAAGTAGAGGTGAACCTTCTAATAAAGATTCAAATGGAGGACCATGATGATCCTCATTCTGCAAATGCTTCTTCCTAATGATGATGATGTATGATGATCTCTTTATCTTCTATCTTGCTAGATGACTTTATCCAACCATATAGACTACTACTTTTGTTGTTCTTATATACTTCCAATGAAGATGCCATGAGCTACTTCCTCTCTATGATGATAGTTTCAACTATATGAACTTCTACTTCAACTAACCTTACATGCCTCTATGATGAAGTCATCTCTATCTTAGCTACGATGCATGCTATCATACTTGTGATCCTTTTCATCATGGCTACTATGTTCTATAAACTAAGTGAAGGAGATTATTTTAGTTGTAATAAAGGTCTTTCACTCCCTCCTTTGATTTCTTCTTTTCGGGTTCTTCTACTTCTTCGGTGATATGGGCTTCATTTCTCTCCTTTCTCATCTTGTTGTCCTTCTTGAGTTTAAGACAATTCCTTTTGAAATGCCCATATTCATTACATGCATAGCATTTGATCTTTGACATATCAATTCTCTTTTGAAATTTCTTTCGAGGCTCAAACTTCCCAAATTTTCCTTTCCTCCTTGTCAATGTTGCATATGCTTGAGTTGGTTCAATATATCCAACATCGTTCTTTGCTTTTAATCTAGATTTTTCAATTTTGCATAATGACCATAGATTGTTGAATGGAGTGGTTTCCTTCTTTCCATAGATGCTTGATACAAAATTCCCCCATTCATCAGGTAGTGCATTGAGCACAATGGTGGTCATTTCTCGATCAGACATTACTTCTCCAAGTTCTTGTAGTTGGTCTTTAATTTCAGATACCTTCATGAAATATGAAGCTATCCCTTCTTCCCTTGATACCTTCATCTTGTATAGTTTAGTTCTTAAAGATATGATCTTGCCTGCAGTGCTTACAGAAAACAACTCCACCAATTTGTCATAGATCTCTTTCGCTGTCTTCAACTTTGCTACATAAGGGATGAGAGAATCCTTAATTGACTCTATGAGGATCCTTTGTGCCCTTATTTCTCCTTTCATGTATTTTGAAAGTGTTTGAGATTCCTCTTGAGATGGTTTGGTAATTGAGCCATTAACATATGCAATGACTTCATTCTCCATGAGAATTAAATCAATTCTCTTCTTCCATGCAAGGTAGTTTGAGGTCCCAACCAATTTATTGTTCTCCTTGTAGAATGAAGTCATTTGGCTTGTAGATTGAGGCATAAAAATATAATATACTTACTTGTCAAGTGAAGATGCTCCTTTGAAGATGATGTCTTCAACTTGATGCCTTCTTGATCATGTTGAAAATTGAAGATGCCTTATTGAAGATGATTAGTTTCTTGATGATGTCTTCCTTCTCCAAAGATGACAATACTTCTTTTTCTAGATGATAAGAGATGTCTTTCTTGAAGTATGCTTGAGATCATATCCTTTCTTTAATAAGAGGGGGATTACCTTGATTTCTTTGATGATGATGGCAACGCTTCTTCTTGCTTCCTTTGGATGTAGAAATGTAGAATGTGGAGACTTCAAGATGCTTTAAATGTGTTAAGTCCTTCTTGAATGGATGTAGGGTCTTTGAGGTCTTCTTCTTCTTCTTCCAAGAGTTGTGATGATGTGATCCATGTTAGAAAATCAGAAGGGCAAAAAGATTTTCCTATGTTGATAATTACTTGTGATATCTTTGTGTTCTTATTAACTTTCTTATGCTCTTCTTTTATCTTTGTTTCATCAAGCAATCATCAAAACAAAACGCGAAGATAAATGACACCAAATGTAGGCACTCAGCCAAGGCTAAAACCCCTCTATAGGGGAAAACCTAGTCAAACTCTTCCACTAGCAAATTCAAGTTGAGAAAGACCAAGACCATAGACCAAAAGACCTTCCTCCTCCACCAATTCAGCCTTCCAACATGATTCAACAACCTACAATAGTCTCTTCTTGTCTAGCAGCTACAACCTAGCAACAACCCAGAATTTCGGCCCAGCTTCAACATTGCAGTTTCAGCCCCTCCAGCAACTTCGCACGTGTGAGAGAAAGAGAGAAAATTTCGACTTCTTGTGCTTGGCAAAGTTCTCCTTCTTCAGTAGCCCTTTCCTCGTTCCTTGAATTTCACACTTTTTTTTGTCCCAGAAATTGTTGATCAAACTTGTTGAGTGAGTGTACCAAATGAGGTCGAGTTGCTACCTTTATATAGGATATTTTGCCCCTCAGTTAGGCCAACTTGGTGGAGGAGGCCTAGAAGATCTAATTTACATCAAAATAAAATAAATAAATCTTGATTGACAATTCCCAAGAAGGGTCTATTACAATATGACATGGACAAGGACACTTGACATAAACCCTAGAAGCCTACAATGGAGGCTTTGACCTATAAACCATTGACCCAAGCATGAAAACTGTTGTACCCTCCTCATCCCCCCTTTTTATTTCTTCATATAGAAGAGGAGTTTGTTCTTGTATGCAAAGAGGAATTGAAAACTCCAGAAAAGCAAAACGTGGTTAGAAAGGAAAGCAAGGCCGAGGCATATCTAATGAGAAATTTTAAAAAAATTAGGACTGTTGCAAAGAATAACAGAGTTTGAAGTTAGTTTCCAGGCAGAAGATGAGCTCAAAGACCACATTGGACCCACTCAGCCAAAAATTGCTCTAGAAGAGCTTTGAGGCCGACTTGGTGGAGGAGGCATAGAAGACCTAATTTACATCAAAATAGATTTGTTTCTTGATTGAAAATTCCCAAGAAGGATCTATTACATTATGACATGAACAAGGACACTTGGCATAAACCCTAGAAGCCTACAATGGAGGCTTTGACCTATAAACCGTTGACCCAAGCATGAAACCCATGCTTTAATAAGTTAATTTCTTTAACAATAAAATTCCTTTTTCTTTCTTATTACATCATGAGTCAATACAATAATGAAGACCGATACTAGTTACATTCTTCAACACTCCCTTTTAACTAGGGAGATATTCATAATTACATACATATAAAGGTACATGGAAGATCTCAAAATGATATGAACTATGAAGAGTCCTAGCACACGCAGTGCTATAGATTGGATACCTAACCAAGGTACTCTAATCGGGTGGGACTAAGGTGAACTCAAGCTTTAGCCACTCTAGGTACGATCGGGATTTTAAGCTCTATCACCAACCCAGGGATCTAGGTGCATATCCAAGGTCGAACTCCATGACCAACGCCACCCTCCCTACTTCGAGATATAAACATCAACACATAGGCCGCCCAGATGTCCTCCCAAGCATCTTGCCATAAGATGCTTCATCTCTCCTAATGAACTAAATCAAATATATCCACCAATCCAAGCATGCTTCAAATGTTCAACCTTTTATGTAGAGATCCTGCATAATCACAACCCCAATCAGTAATAAACCTTCAAATATATATACAAGTAAATACAGACCTTTTGGGTCCTTAATCATTTTGATGCTACTTATATCATCATCAAGTCATTCAAATACAACTTGTTGGAAGCTTTCTTTCTTTAGTAGCACCAAATACAGCCACATTACTTCTCAATTCTTTTGTTTAAAACTTCATGAATCACGAACATTCATTTGTAGTACTTTCATTCACTCTTTCTTCAAGGTATTTACTATAACCGTCATAACATGCTCTCCCTCTTAACTAGGGAGGTATACCCTTTCTTTTATCCAAGCTCCCTCTCAACTTGGGGAGATCAATAACTTTATAACATCAAAAAAACTTCATTCTTTCAAGGCTTCATTTCTTTCTTATGGCATCAAGGTCATCTTGATCATCCTCATTCTTATAGCTTCCTTCAACATGCTCATCAATATCATCTTCAACTATGAACATCTTATGTACCCGCAAAACTTTAATAATAAGTACAACCAAATAAAAATGAAGTCAACTATATCAAAATATTCAAACTTTAGACATCAAATATCCAAACCTAGTTAAGCTCATAATTCATATCTCTTTTCATACTAGACTTCAACTTCTTGCTAGGGTTTTGTCATAAACCCTAGACTCCATCTTCGAAACACAAAGCCTTAGATATCAACAATTTAATCAAATAACAATTCAATCATAGTACTATACATCTAAGTTTTCAACAATATGCTTTTAGAATTACTCTACTAGGGTTTGTTGCGAACCCTAGATTTTATCACCAAAGCTAAATCATATTAATAATCGAAAAATAATATCATCATGTCCTAAAATATCAATCTCTACTAGGGTTTTGTTACCAACCCTAGATTTTCACAAACTAAAACATGAGTATCAACAATTAAGTTAGCATACTTGCATATACATATCTAGGATGCACTAGCATTTCACATCAATATCTACTAGGTAAACCCAAGATCAATACAACAAACAATTCAGGCTAGGGTTTCGATCAAACAAACGAATATATTCCTAGGATCTTATTAGAACTATTACAAGGGTTTTGCTTATAAACGCTAATTTACTAAACCCTAAAGATCTAGGGTTTCATTTAGGCATTAACAGCAAACCCTAAAGGACTAGGGTTTTATCATAACATTATCAAGATTCAAAAACCTTAAACTTCAAAGAACAGGATTTCATCAAATGTTCTAGACTTTATCAATAAACCCTAAGAAGATTAGGGTTTCATAATCAACATTGACATACCCTTAGCATCAAGAGGCTAGGGTCTTATAGTGAACCCTAAAGGCTAAGGTTTCACAAGAATGACCAATTGATAGTATAATGAGGGTAGATTCAATCTAATGACTTATCACCCTAACAAGAATCTTTAAGATTCAAAACCCTAGACATAACGATGTCAGTAATGTAAATTTCAAAAGAGAATGAACATACCTTTTCTATGAAGAGAACCTTGTAACAAAGCTTATAGTTTAAGGTGTACCTTGAATTGTTCTTTAACAAACCTTATAGGACATCAATTCTTGAAGGGTTTCCGAAGTTCTTCCATGCTTCAAGTCTATCCTTTGAAGTCTCCTCCATAACCTTTGTATATTCTGCGATCTTTCCTACCAAGGAAAATATAAAGAAAAGGTTATTAGCACACAATACAAGCAAATCTCGATATGAGGAGGAAACCAGACATAAAAGAGGAAACAAAGCACAAAATACTTATCTTTTGGTAAAATGGTGGAGACTCCCTCTTAGTTCAATCTTTCTGAGGAACACCTACAACTTATCAAAATAATTCAAAAATGTTCTAATAATACATGTTAGACCTACAAATTCTAGAAATCAAAACATAAAGGAAAACAATACAAAACTTAGAATAGAAGAATAAGAATGATATGTAAGAGAGGACTTAGTAGTATAATTCTTTGACTTCCGTTTCTTCAGTCTTGTTCTTTTTAGGTGGAGCTTCATCGGTAATATTTGCATTTTCCCTATCTCTCTTCTTATTCCTTGGATTCTCAGGACATTGATTTTTGTAATGACCCATCTTATGACAGTTGTAACATTCAATCTTGGATAGGTGAACTTTCTTCTTTGGTCCATTGAACTTCTTGAAGGTTCCCTTCTTCTTGTGATGAGCAGAATATGAATTAGAGGTGTTATCTTCTTCATCCTCCTTCTTGTTATTTACTAATGATATTTTGGCTTCTTCTTGACAGGATGCATTCCACATTTGTTCGAAATTTGGAGTATCCTTCCAACTACTAATACTTGATACAAAATCACTCCAAGATTTTGGTAGACCTAGAAGAGCAGCAATTACGAGTTCTTTTTCTAGTACAACCTCATCTATTGCTTAAATTTCATCTCTTATTCTAGATATCCTTACAAAATATGATGACACAGTATCGTCCCTTGTCATCCTTATTGTCCTTAGTTCATCCTTAAGGCTAGCTATCTGACCAATGTTCTTGATGGTGAATAACTTGGAAATAGCTTCATACATTTCTTGAGTAGAGTCTATGTTGGATATGTATGGAATTAGGTTGTCCTTTACTCCATCTACTATTAGATTCATGGCCAGGATTTTGGTTTCTCTGAACTTCTCCTTCTTTTCATCTATAGGATTCCTGACTTTTCCTTGAACAAGGTCCGAAATCTATCCTCTTTTTCCATGCCCCGTAGTTGGAGGCTCGTAGTTTGTTTTCTCCCTTCATTGTAGTTGGCATAGTTACTATAGATAGTAAGCTTCTCTTAATCTTTTTCCTTAATGACCTTCCTTAGATCCCCTTTTCTTTAATAGATCTTCAAGCTGCCTTTTTCCTTCCTTCTTCACCTTAGCTCTGATACCATGTTAGAAAAAAGTAAAGGCAAAAATAGTTTCTTATGTTGATAATTACTTGTGATATCTTTGTGTTCTTATTAACTTTCTTGTATTCTTCTTTTATCTTTGTTTCATCAAGCAATCATCAAAGCAAAACACAAAGATCAATGAAACTAGATGTAGGCACTCAACCAAGGCTAAAACCCCCTTATAGGGAAAAATCAAGTCAAACTCTTCCACTAGCAAATTCAAGTTGACATAGACCAATAGACCCTCCTCCTCCACCAAGTCAGCCTTCCAATATGATTCAGCAACCTTCAATAGTCTCTTCTTGTCCAAGAGCTACAACCTAGCAACAACCCAAAATATCGAACCCAACAACTCCAAAATTTCAACCCAACTTTAGAACTATAGTTTTGGCCCCTCTAGCATCTTCACACATGTCAGAGAAAGAAAATTTCGACTTCTTGTGCTTGAAAAAGTTCTCCTTCTTCTTCGCTAGCCCTTTTCTCCTTGTTCCTTGAAATTCGCACTTTTTCTTGTCCCAAAATTGCAGATCAAACTTGTTGACTGAGTGTACAAATGAGATTGAGTTGTTGCCTTTATATAGGAGATTTTGCCCCTCAGATAGGCCGACTTGTCTAGTTTGAGGCTAACTTGGTGGATGAGGCCTAGAAGACCTAATTTACATCAAAATAAATTTGTTTCTTGATTGGCAATGCCCAAGAAGGGTCTATTACATTAATGGTTTAAGAAGTCAATTTCTTTAATTAAAACAAAAAAAAAAATCTTTCTTATTACATCATGACTCAAATACAATTATGAAGACCGATACTAGTTACATTCTTCAACAATCATTGTAATGTGATGGATAGTACTCCTTGATTCCTTTTGTTTCTCCTTGATGATGTCCTTATGCTCGGCCCTTATGTATCCTTCTTCAATTGGATGATATTCAAGCTGCCTCTTCTTCTCAATATTGTCACCTTAGCTCTGACACCAGGTTGAGAAATCTATGGGCAGCTAGATTAGGTGATTTATCTTTTTTGATAATTGTTTACGATGTTCTTTTACTTAACTTGATGTACTTGTTATAAGCTTCTTCTTTCACTTGATTATTATTGTATTCTTTATCATCAAACAACTACCAAACTATGAAGATCAAAGAGACAAGAGGATATAAAATATACGCTGCTAAACAGGGCCAAGACCTCTCCTCTTGAGAGGAAAACCCACAATAATTATTCTCTTCTTATAGAATCTTCAAATAACAAATTCCAAGACCTAAGATCCAAGAGCAAGACTCCTCCAAGACCAAGTCAAACCTCTGCTTGATGAACTTCTCTTCCACAAAGTCAACACCAGTCAAACTTGCCTTCTAGTTGCTGCAACTTTCACCTTTGACCAAAAATCTTGGACTTGCAATTCGGCCCTTTATGACAAAAACACTAGCTTGCACAAGTGAGGAAAATATGGTAGAATAGGTCTCTTTTCTTCTTCGTTAGAGGATCTCCTTTCTCCTTTGCAACTCAGATTTCAAACTGATTCCTTTGAGTCCCAGACTTCGGCTCCTAATGGCGACTGCAATTTATGTTCTTGTTGCAACAGGTTCGATGCCCTAATTTTGCACGTGTGAAGGAAGATGGCCCAAAAACAGTCTTCTAGAACTTTGTTTCCTTCTTCCTTCTATTCTCCTTCTCTTTGCTAGGTATTTCTTGTCTTCCTTAAGCTTCAATGAACTTCTTGAATGTCCTTTCAATGAGGTCGAACAACTTGTATATATATGCTTCTTCATGGTGGTCAAATGGTCCTAATGAGGACAACTTCATTACTTGAAGGCCGACTTGGTCTTCAAGGGAGTCTTTTGACTCTTTTTGACTTACAAAAATTTCTTTTACATAGTATAATATGCCCAATAGGGTCTTTACATATGACAATGACTTCTTTGACTTCTAGACTCAATGACAAAACCTAGAAGCACTCAATGGGTGCTTGAACTACAAATAAAAATGACCTTGAGCATGAAACCCAGGCTACAAAATAATAATAATATATTTTTTTATAGAATTTAGACTTCTGTGATCCATAGCATGTAAGAGAGAATAATTTCGGCAAAATCACATAAAAAATTATCCGTCGACGCGTTTCAAACCAACCAGTGTGGTTCATCGTCAAGACAAGCTGAAGATCCAATCTGAGCGTCGACGGATAATTTTTTATGTGATTTTGCCGAAATTATTCTCTCTTACAATATATTTTCTTTTTCTCTTTACATCAACTACATAAAATCATGATTACTGTTGACTACTGGAGTAGCACCTGATGATTATGTGAAGACTCCATGCCCAAGGATGATCCATAGGACACTTGTACCATCAGATGTCATCAGTCAACAGAGTTTTTAACTCTCCTTCTATCTTCTCATCATCTTTCTTCTTTGTACCCAGATTCCACACCTTGCGGGGAATTGTAATAAGTGATGCTAGAGTGATGATTTTCTTGAATTTGTAACAAGCCTAGGATGTGGGACTCGATCAGCAAACGAGTACACCTTGGAGTGTTTTTTTTATCCGGTTAATTATCCCTTCTTTTTCAGAGGCGGATAATTCTCTGGATTTTTTCACTCATTTTTACCCCAAAGCCGAGGTGACGGTTTGAAGATTGAGCCCCTGACACATTTTAGTGTCTAGGGTCGATGTATATTACCATACTAGATCACACAAAAAGTTTCGTGGAATTTAGCTAGGTCTAAGTAGG
>APFE030184390.1:38553-77777 GCA_000404065.3 Pinus taeda
AAGAGAGCTTCATACTCAGCCATGTTGTTAGTGCACCTAAAGTTCAGTCTATAGGCTCGGCCCTCTGCATGGCTGTTTTGTTTTTTATGTATCCACACTCCAGCTCCTGCCCCCAACTTGTTGACTGATCCATCAAATTCTAGGAACCATAAGATCTCTTGTTCTAGCGTAGGTTGAATAATATCTCTATGGTCTGGACTTGTGAGTTTAAGTTTAGTTTCTTGATCTAGTTTGACCTTTAGAACAGTATTCTCATTTGATGGGATCAACTTTGTTTCTAGAGCAGCAGTTTGTTCATTAAAATCCTGATCTTGTTTGAGTGTCTTGGTTTCATCATCATTTGATTTCTCCTCTTGAACACTTCCATCTTTTGACTCAACCCATGTTTCTATGTGAGGAGTTCCTTCATTGATATGCTGATCTGTTTTGATTGTCTAGATTTCTTCATTATGTGTGTGACCTGTATTATCATTGAAAAGGATATATGAGTCTATGTCAGAATGGACAGCATATATGGGGAAGTTTTGAGGATTTTCTTCAGTGCTGACCATGTATTTCATGAGTGACTCTCTATATAGTCTCTTGGGTTGACCAAAGACTGTGATTGTGGCATATGACATGTCTAATTGAAGGGACTCTTGAAGTTTAGCCCCCCATGATCTTGAAAATAACATTCCATACTTGGGTGGAATATCAGCAACGACGACATCCATCAAGATTGTTTTATTTGGGTATTGGACCAGGGATACACACAAGTCTTTTATCAAGCCTAGACATTTAACTTGGCTGGAATCAAATGAGAATAGGTCCTTATATGGCCTAGTAATATCTAGATTCAGCCTTTCCATGACTGATTTTGGCATCAGGTTATGAGAGGCACCTGAGTCAAACATTGCATTGTGTAGTATCTTATCATGGATATGCAAGCTAACATAAAAAGGTAATATCCCTGTGCCTACTGTTTTTCCATCAACTTCTGGACCAAAGAGCAATTATGGGGTATCATCCAGCACATTGACATTGTCTTTGTCTCGAGTGAGTTGGAGGGACTTCTTAATCTGTTGTTTGTAGATGTCATGTTTGGCTAGTTCTGCAAGAGGAATGGCTATTTTCAGTTTTCCAACTTCAGCTTCCAAATCAAAGGGTTTTTCAATTTGAACCCTAGTGTTGTGGGTGACCATCTTTTCTTTGTTAAGTAAGGTTTCTTTTTGATCCTCGACTTGATCTTGGGGCTTCTGTTTTTCATTTATCTCTTGTGGAACTTTTGTTGGATTAGGCTGTAAAGATGATGCAGCTAGTGGCTTCTGTGTTGAGGGAAGTTGTTCAGTAATTTCTTCAATGGTTACTTCCTTTGTAAGTGAATCATTTGTGTTTATTGGTTCTGTTACTATGGCACTCTTGGGCTGAAGTCTGTCCTTTGTTGTTTCAGGCTATGTTATATTTGTAGTTCTACTTCTTAGTTTGTATTGTTTATGAACTTCATAAACAGCTGTGTCATAGCCTTGTTTGAAGTCAAATGACTCACCTGACTTGGTCTGGAATTGTTTAATGTCCTCATCTTCATGATCCTCTTGACTTAGGAAAACTTGGTGCTCATCATCAAGGCCCATTAGGTGAATGTGGGTGTCATCCACTTGCTCTTCTGGAGTGGATGTTTCAGCATAGTTTTCCTGGAACGAGGGTCTTATCTCTGGATCAGAGTTAGCCTTGCCCACATTAGGGTTTTGGTTTCTCCTAAAGTTTGGATTTCTGTTAGGGTTGTTTTGTGGTGCTTCCCATGATGACTTTCTCTCCACAAATTCTACTCTGTCACCCAACCTCTTCATACCAGAGATTATTGCATCCAATTTCTGGTCAAAGGCTGAGGGTTCCTCTTTGAAGGCAACTCTTTTTTCCAATCTTGCCCTGTTCCTCTTAGAAATTAGGTTAGCCTCGACTGTGACAGCAACCTTTTGTGCTTCTTCAAGGGTTTGAGGGGCTCTTTCTTTTAATTGATAGGTCATGTCAGGGTCAAATCCATCAGGGAATTTTTATAAGGCTAAATCAGGAGGAGGTCTTACGTTTTGGGGTATTGCATTGTATACATTGTTGAACCTAGCACAGTACTCCAGAACTATCTCTTGAGGGCCTCTCTTAATCATGTCATATTCACCAAGTATATGCAAGGGATCCTTATTTTTCTCCCATCTGTTGGTAAAGGCTTGGTAAAGCTCATCAGGGGTTGTGATGGTGTTTGCAGGAAGTGACCTGAACCAAGTTTGGACATCACCTGTTAGGCTTTGGACAAAAATTCTCATTCTCACACTTTCATCATCTATCTCATAGTTCTCAAAATGATCCTACATTCTCTTGGCATGCTGAATAGCGGAGTAAGGGCTAGTGGAGTCAAAATATGAGATTTTGGCTTCGTAATCCTGAGGTAAAGCTGCAGGATTAGCAGGTAATTGCAGAGGTGCATATCTCATAGCCATATTCACAAGGTTTGGAGGATTGACAAGGACAACTGGGACAAAAGGAATAATAGGTACCACAGGGGTAATAGGTGTAGCATAACCTAGAGTGTTGGTCAAGGGAGTATGTGTGGGGGGTGAGGATGTGGGAGGGGGTCTTTGAGATGTGGATGGAGAACTAGGGGAATTGGGGGTAGAGCGAAAAAGAACCTTGATTGGAGTGGAGATGGGGTTGGGGTGAACTGTCTCTGGACTTAAGTCAGCAAGCTTATCTGGCCCTTGCTACTTCTTGATAAATTTAGGGATTGTATTAGGATTTTCAAAGACAGTAGGTGGGTTTGGGTCAGGATTTGCCCTAGTGTACCAAAGATTCTTCTTGGGAGCCCGTTTCTGAGCTAGTCTTTTGAGTTTTTTAGGAAAATTTGTATCTCGCAAGGACTGGACAAGATTTTGAAAAGGCTATATGTATCTTAAAACGAGTATGAAGATTAACTGAATCAACTCTTCCTTGAGGCTGTTAGTGTTGGTACAGAAACATCTTTGAGGTTGCTGAGCCTGTGCTTGCTGTACCTGTTGCTCCATCTCTTTTTCCTTGCCTTTGCTGGGAGTTTGATCTGTAGTTTTTATTGCCTCCTGAGGTGCTGTGGAGGATGAGGCAGCTGCTCCTGCTTGAGGCTTTCACAGAGAGAATACCTGTACAGGAAGTTCCAAGTCAGCGATTTTAGGAAGATTTCTTCTTGCTCTCTCATTCAGTTCTTCTTGTGTGATAGGTTCCTCTAGTGTGCCTCTTTTCCATTTTGGTTGATTTGCATATTGTTCAATGTGAAGGCAACGCTTACATAGGTCTAAAACGTAGGACGATCCATAGTATTAATGACCTTCTTATGTATTATGGAGTTGATGGGGTGCATAGGGTGTGCCATGAGGAAACTGGCTTTAGCCAAGGGCCTTCTGACTTTCTTATTAGTGTCTTTCCAGCGTCTTTCCTCCCTTTTGTTCAACAACAAGGTGCCAATTGGTTTTTCACTTTCAGTTGTGCCTTCTTGCCCTGTGCCTTGAGAAGTGTATCATTCAGCAGTTCCCAATGCCTGAAGTATTCAAGGGCAAATAGTCTCATGGGCACATACTTGGGCAGTCTGTATGGGGGTAACTCACAACCATATATTCTAATAACGATGTAGTTTTGGTAAAAATACCAATCCCCAATGCTGTACACTTTGGACAACTGAAGGATTCTTTGCATCTCGTCTGTCAGTCTTGGAGGAGGCGAGCTCAGGAACAGAGACATGGCAGGGTGGATGAAGAGGTCTATGAACTCATAGTAAGTGTATGGAGAGTAGGCTCTGTAGTGAAAAACTGAGCTCCAGTACACTACTGACCTTGGATTAGCTTGTGCATCCATTCTTTTGACAGTGAAGGAGAATTTCTCATGCTGATAATATAGAATTAAGTGGTAGATGTAAGAGGTGTATCTGAACACCTTCTCTCTTGACAGGTTCATAAACTGCTCATGCATCTTGTCTGATATGTAGGTGGCATAGTCATAACAGATTGGAGTTTTTCCAGGGGAAAACATAAGCATCATCACCAGTACAGTTTCATCAATATACTCAACTAATTTGTAACCCAAGATGGAACTGATCATATCTGCAAGGTCTACGCCCAATTGGTTGAGGTAACCAGCAAAAATAGGAGGGTATTGCACAGTGTCAGAGTTAATAAACAATTGGTTCAGCTTTGTGATCTGAGCATCTGTCAGCATTCTAGCTCCTTGGTTTATCAGATCCAACAATGACAGGGGAACCAATTTCTTCTCAGTCTTAAACTGCAGCATCTCTCTAATGGCCTCAGGGGTGATGTAGAATACAACTGAGCCTGAAGGGTCAAGCACAGCTCTCTGAGTGGGATCATAGCATACAGCACCCAGGTGAATCAGGTCAGGGAATTGGTTGACCTGAGGAAGCCTGAAGATTGGGAGGAAGGAATCCCAAATGCCCAATATATCTGTTCCATCTACATGCTTAGCCTTTAATTCATTTAGTAGGTGTAGGTGGAACTTGCTGTGTGTTAGGGAGTCTTCTGAGATTTGATAATCTAAGTCTGCTAGGTCCTGCCACTCCAATTCTCTCTGAGGGGCATTCAAAGGAGCAACATTGAGGGCCACAGGTGCAACTGGAGTCTCCATGGTTACTTAAACTCTGTTTTGTATGTAGACTGATGTTACTAGACTGGGTAATAGAAAAAAGAGTACTGCCTGGGTGAAGAGGTGAATTGAGAAATAGAGGGCGACAGGGTAAACTTGCAACAATTGAAATACTGCACACAGTTACTTGAGAAGGTGAATATTTGTCTTTGGCAGACCTTTCTTAATAATTAGGTGTAGGTACCAGGTTTCCTGTTCACGACTGCGTGAACAAAATGCAGGTTTTCAATGAAAGCTTTGTTTAAACAGGCTCGGCTAATGAATTTCGACCATTCAATTTCCAAATGGGAACTGGGTGCAGGGATTTCACTGGTGAATTATGCGGTTTTTAGTGTCTTGAGTTAATTTTCACCTATTGTAGACAAAACCAGGCGCAAAGAAGATTTGCAGGGATAAATACCTGGTGAACTCGACGGTCCGGGTCACGAATGCAGGTGGGTAGGTGCACCGAAAGGTCTCTAGGTCAATTTGAGCAGGTTGGTGCAATTTTGGACGTAAAATGCATGCAGAGGGCACAACAACAGTTTTTGCAAAAAGTGCAAAAAACGCAAAAAATTGACAAAATATGGATTTTTTGGGACATTCGTGCCTTTTTCGGATGACATCAACATGATGTCATCAGGTGGGTCAGGGTCGGATGACTTCAGCATGACGTCATCAGGTGACGTGGTGGCTTATGAGTGGTCCATGGGGGTGGTGAGGTGGTAGACAGGTGGAGCAATGGTGGACAGGGGTTGCAGACGCCGCAATGATGCAGGCAGTGACGCGGCGCTGATGCTGGCAGGTGGATTGGCGGAAAACCGGAAACCATAACGGTATCGTATCGCACCGCTTTTGATACGGAAAGGAATCTGTCAGAGGGGGCTCCGATACGATTTAGGGGTGACGCGTGGCCGAGGCCTGACGTCAGCCTCTGACAGATATCGAACGATATCTTTCAGACGGCGGGGCCGGTCCGATATCCACGTCAACGGTCGGATGAAAAGCGCCCGATCGGACGGTCAACGGGACGATGAACTGCGCGGATTATATGGCGTCGGGCGGACATTAAAATATTATTTTCCATGGGAATCGTGCTTGGCGGGACCCTTCGAATTATTGGCGGATTGCAAGGTTTTGTAATGTATTTTTATAAATGCGCGTTAATCACAAAACTTAGGAAAAAAAAGCTTTTTTATGAAATTTCATTGCAAAATTGCGCACACCTCAAACTTTGGATAAATGCAAATCAATGGTTTTTCAATGTATTTTTGTATCAAACGCGCATAAATCCTGAACTTAGGATAAAGCGGAAAAGTGTGTTTTCAAGGTATTTTTGCCTTTTGAGCGGATTAAAGGGTGCAAAAGGGTTTTTCCAAGGTTTTTTTAGGCAAAATGAAGGGTTGACTAGGTAGATGAGTTTCTGAAGGAAGAGAAGAGGTTAGGCTTGGGTTCTCCAACTGACCAGATGTCAATTTGATTCCCTAGTAGTGAACATATGGCTATAATGCCAAAGGGGGATATTTATAGAATATTTGGGGTTTATACACCATGGTGTTATAATAGTAGGGAAAGGGTGACATAGGGGGTTAGATAATAGAAGTTAAAGGTTAATATGGAGGGAGAAGGTGCATGAGGAGTGATATTACTAAGTTTACTTGAAAACAACTTAGTTTAGGGAGTAGATCAAAATGAAAAGAATTTTGCACAAGAAATGTGGCTCTTAAAGGCAACAAGGACCAACATAAAACATTGAATTCTTTCATAACCACCACTGGTGAAGTGATGTTAGTAATGAGTGATAAATCAGGAAAAAGGGAAGTTAGACATGCTCCATTGTGTTGCTTTCCTCGTATTGACCAGCATGATTCAGTTTGAAAAGAACACCACTTCTGCAACCCCATCTACCTACCCATCTATTTGCCTAGCATTTTTTGTTTCTTCTTGGAGGGTGCACTTGGACTTGTAAACCCTTATGTGCCTTTTCTTTTCCATTGGCTTTTTCCTTGATTTCCTATCTAGCACTACCCTTATTTCTTCCAAGGCCCCAGATTAAGCAGTTGGGAACCTTAGCTTCTCTGCCTAACTATTGATCTGCCAAGATTAAACAGTTTGGACAAACTTCTTTCTCTATTCTACAACAGAAAATTTGAAACATGGCATGATCCAGATTAGACTGTTGGACCATCCATCAAAATTTAATAAACATGAAGGCATGTACACACCTTGCCTTTCCTTGGAAATATGGGATCTTTGTATCAACAAAGCAGAGCATATTTGGCATTTGAATTTGCCCATCATGAAATATGAAACCTATTGGTATAGGTATCCAACAGGTGTAGCAATCCACTCGGATGCAGTAGTCACAACATACAAGGTAAGATAACACGTACAACACTCACGAATCAATTCAAACAAGTGCAATGGTTGTTATAGCAAGGTTCGTGTGAAAGGCCTATCTTGTGTCCAACAGAGCAGTCAACACAAATGGTGACAACATTAACAACATATACAAAACATTAACAACAAGATTCACATAATTACATGTGAATTAGTTCGTACACAAATACATAAGTGAAATAACATATATCATTAAGGAAACTAGAGTAATCCAACTAGAATAACAACATATGCATGAAAATATGTTGCCTATTATTACATAAAAGTGTAAGTTCCAATCATACAATACATCCATGTAAACCTTCTATCCACATTAGTGAAACATAACAGCCACATCTGCCTGCCCCTCTAGAGAGATGTATTGGCTCCATGTAGTGGAGAAGCTGAGGCACGTTACAACACTGTTAAAGCCTTCTTCAAGATAGTCTTAGTAGAAGCTTGGCTGACCAAAAGCCTCTACAATGAGTTATGAGGGATTATTTATAGCAAAGGGTGGGGTGACCCTTGAAATTCCCCTTTGTGATAGTTCAACTACCCTCATTACTCTTCACCTACTCTATGACTATTACATCCAAATATTGACACTCGACTTACAATTAACATGACTTAACATTACAATGCACATGTACTCATGTGAGACAACATGGCTTGAGCAAGCTTTGCAAGACATCACTAACACTCCAACCGTTGTGCTGAGACCAACTCTTTGACATGCTTGTGATGGTGAATTTTGTGAGCTAATGCCAAGGTTGGTCGACCGTGATGGTGTGCATGTACATCATGGTGACATCTTGCTAAAGTGAACTCTTACCTCCATTACAACCAGTGCATTAGTTTGGCCTGTTCATCCAACTCCTCTACTAACATGCGCATGGTCTTCTAGGGTATGGTTGAACCAGCAACACACTAATGCATAATGTTTGTGATGATCTTTAAGTGTGTTGGTGATCATGTGCATCAACTTGCTAAAGTTCATGTTCAGCCCTAGTTGAAATTGCTTCTTCTCTTTGCCTTGGGCAGTGTGTTGAATGGGTTGGATTGCATGCGTGTGCTCAACGTAATGCATGTTGTTGAATACCTTACATGTGATCAACACCATGTCTACTTTGTGTCAGTGTTGGGATGGATCCTTAACTTGTATGGGCGTAGTTCCTCTGTGAGTGCATGTTGCACCCAATGTTGTTCCTATTGCTATTGCAACTCATTCATTTGTCTATGTAGCTTCATGTTCTTCCCAAGTTTCTACTTCAGCACACGCAACTCCTTCTTTGTTCCATATTCTACCTTTGCGTGATCTTAATCTCACACCATCACTTCATAGCCTCAGTCTCTAAAGTTGCCTTCATTATCAGTGGATCTTCTTGATCTTGCAACTTTGTTCCACATCTGTGTTGTCAACAGCATTCCTCTTGCATTCACTACATTCATTGCATTTGCTACATTCGATATGCTTCCTTCAACTGTTTTTGATGATGCTTCTCACTTTGATGCTTCTGCTTGATGTCCTTGTCTATGAACAACTTGATGTATTCATGGGTAGGCAAGTCCATGGACACTTGATCGACTGCATCCCCAAATGTGCTCTGAACGATGTCTTCATCTTTTCTCTCTTGGAAACCATTGTACCTATACTGCTGAGAGACAATTGAACACCTGGGATAATGAAGACATGGAAACACTAACAACAAGCAATCTATCAGTCGAAAATGAAAATGAACATGAGAACTGACTTGCAACATACTTGGGTGTATGATCATGAAAGTTGCGCAATTTTGGCTAGGAGGGTGGGAGACCGACTGCCAAGACTGTAAAAGGCATAGTCTGGGCTACTAGGAGATCGATTGACTACTGGAACTACACAATGCATAGAGTAGTCTAGCTACTAGTTGTTGGGATTACACAATTCATAATTCCAGCTGGGAAGGATTGTTGGCCTAGGGACAGATTTGCACAATTTCTTGGGCCAAGTAGCCATTGTCCTCCAAAAATGCACAAAGTAGTCTTGGAGGCCAGTGTTGGGCAGGAATGCGAAAATATGGAGAGGAAGGTGAGCCTTCCTTTCCCAGATTGTGTAATGTAGCCTTGGTGAAGGTAGAGCTTGGGCCAAGGTGGGCTTGACTCGCCGACAGGAAACTGAAAGAAAGTAAGTCAGTGAATGCATGGTGACACTAAGTGATAGTAGAAGTGATTAACGGTGCATGAAAAACATGAATGAAAGATTAAAAAATAGTTCAACATGCATGTCAGTGAGGCAGTTCACCAGTTGGGTGAATGTCTATGCAAAACAATTTCATGCATGTGACAGTAGTGAGATAGAAACGAAAACTGAAACAGTGCTAGGAAAAGATAATATACATGTAAACAATAACAAGCATTGAAAAAAATCAAGCAAATAGTACTCCCACAAGAGAAAACACAAAAAGCGATAGAAATGTAGCACAAGCCATGGGAAGCGGGCTTACCCCAAAACAACTAAGCTGAATGTGCCAACCAATCTTAGATGTGACGTGGGATGTTAGAGATGCAATATTGATGTGAGGAATGAGCTCTGCAGAGTTTGGTTGATGAGTTTTTATAACATCAAGGTTGTGACGTGCATGCCAGCAATCTAGCAGAAGCGACACTCGGTGGAAGGTTAAGAATTTCTCCTTGCATGTAACATCAAACTGCTAAACATAGATCCTTCAAACAAGGGATGCCTTTGCATGCTGCCTTGGGAGAAGCAAACCATGCATGCAAGTCTATTTTTGTTAGTCCCAGAGGGAACTGGTTAACTCAGCTACACATGCAAGAGACTGCTGGAGAAAAATGATCATTTTTGACTGGGAGCTGGCCTAGTTGCCGAAGAGATTTGTGAAATTTCTTGCTAGAGCCACTGACTGTTGTCCAGTTTTGTTCAAATTCTGGGCTGAGTAGCCTTGCTAAGGAAATTTGCGCAAATCCTACTGGGAGTGTTGGTATGAAATATTGCACAATCCTGAAGCCTAGCAAACTACGAGAGAGGATTATGCAATTTTTGGAGGGAAGGATGGTTGCACTCTAGAAATTCATAATTTACAATGTGAAGTTGCTCAGCTTGCAGCTAGACCAAGTCTAGGTGAACAACCTATGAGAGGAATGGATCAAGCTATGATCGAGAGGTTTCCTCTGTGAAAGAAAGACATTGAAGCTTGTGAACTTGACGAAGCAAGGCAAGTTGCTATGAAGGTTGGAAGGGAGGCTCCAAAATGAGGCTAAGGAAAAATCTTGGAGGGTGGTTGTAGCCGCTACTACAATTTGTTATGTTCATTATGTTAAGTTACATATGAAAACTAATTCATGATTTGAAGAGATATTGGAAACATGTTTGTTTCAAGAGGTAGGTTTACATTACAAAGCATTGACACAATCGTAATTTTTGTTTTATTTGATTTTGGGAAAGAGGAAGAAATCATCTAATCCAATTTTAGATCAAATATAAAGCTAGATTGGTGGCAAAAGGGCACTCTAAAAATTAGGGCATTGATTATGCAAAAACATTTTCACATATAGCTAAATTAAATATTATTGTATTGTTAATTGTGTTAGTTACAAAGTATCATTGGAATTTGCACCAATTAGATGCAAAATATGCTTTTTTGAATGGTGATTTAAAATAGGAGGTGTATTTCAAACAACCTGAATGGTTTGTGAAAAAAGGGACAGGAACGTTTAGTTTGCATATTAAAGAAATATTAGTATGGGATGAAGTAGGCACCTAGGTCATGGTACGAGAAGATAGATTCATTCTTTATTTAGCAGGGGCTTATGAGAAGTCGAAGTGATCCAAATTTGTATACCAAATTTGATGCAAAGGGGCATTTAATATTGATTTCCTTGTATGTTGATGACATAATTATTACAGGAAATCCCATCAAACTAATTGATGGAATTAAGGATAAGATGTCACAAGTATTTGAGATGAAAGATCTTTGTGAGTTACATTACTTTATAGGTATTCATGTTTGGATAGATGCTAATCATATGTTTGTCTCTCAGGGTAAGTACACTAGAGAAGTGCTTAAAACATTTAAAATGGATCAGTGCGAAGATGCTTTTGTTCTAGTTGAATAGAATGTGAAACTTCAATTTCATGATGGATCAAAAGAGGTTGATGGTACAATGCATAGATAGCTAGTGGGAAGCTTGAATTACCTTACTACAACTAGACCTAACATAACATACTTTGTTAGTGTGTTAAATCAGTTTATGTTGAGACCTATAGAAAGCCATTGGGGAGTAGCAAAATGTGTACTCAGGTATATTAAAGGAACACTTGGTTTTGGTATTAATTATATTGATTCATTCGATGTTGAACTGGAAATCTACTCATATTCAAATTGGGATGGTAATCAAGATGATACAAAATCTACTATACGTTATGCTTTTAGCATTGGATCTAGGATTCTTTCATGGAGTAGCAAAAAGAAGCCAATGTACCATTGTCATCTACTGAGGTAGAATATGTTAGGTTCTATAATACTAGTGATTCCCTATTATTATTGTCATTGTAGCCCTTAATGTTATTGTTGTGCCCCTATTGTCCCTATATTATTATTATTGTGCCCCATAGAAGCCCACTATTGTTATTGTCGTGCCCATATATTATTATTATTATTGTTATGTCAGCTTTGATTATATTGTGACCCCTTAGACTCCTATATATATAAAGGAGGTTTTTTCATTTGTATCATCCAACAATTGTTCATTTGTGTAATGTAAAGGAGGTTGACCCCTCAAAGAGTCTGATTTTGAAGTCGTTGATCTATTTTTTCTTGTATTTTGAGAGCTGGTTACATAACATTTGATATCAGAGCTTTGGATTCTAGTGTTTCAATGATCCAAGCAAGCCATTGTGGAATTTTTGCTATAACTTTTTTCTATGATGTTTTAGAAGTTGCAATTAAAACCTATTTGAGTCGAAATCTCAATGAACCTTGGGTTCTAATTTCAAATATTTGTTGCTATATTTTTGGAGATATGATCCAAGGAAGTTAGGGTTTTTGCAGGCTCCCGAATTATATCTCAAACATAGGACCTCAGGAAAATTGTTATAAGTTTGTCTCTGAGAATAAGATTGAAATTTCATAAAATGCTACAGAAAGAGGATAGTTTGTAGTTTTCTGTTTATCGATATCAGGTCCTAAGGTCAAAACATTGACACGTGGCACTTTTTACAAGTTTGCTCTAGTGAACTAGTCTATAATGAGGGCATCATGGGAGACTTGGCATAACTCTTCCTTGGAAAATCCAATTTCGATTAGGCTTATGGGGTTTGAAAGAGGACTCAGAGTGCTACTGCAAGACACAATTTTATACCTTGGAGATTTGAAATTACATGGATACAATGTATTAAATATCAAGGTCCTACAAAGTAAAAAACATGTGTGTAGTTTTTTTTAAATTTTGCATATGTTTGGTTGAAAAATTAGTTTGAAGGAATTCAAAGGGCATACTGAAGAATTATTATCATTAATTGATGCCTCTAAAAAAGAAAATGGAAACACCTAGTAAGCAATCTAAAAGTTTTAGCATGGCTCATGAAGAAGAGGAAGAAATGCAAAATGATATATCAAAATTACAAGACCAAGTGGGACAAAATTCACTCTCACAAAAATTAACAGAAGCTAAGATGGATGGTTTAAAGAAAGGCATGGAAGCTAAGATGGATGTTTTAAAGAAATTTTTGGAAGCTAAGATGGATGGTTTAAAGAAATATGTGGAAGCTAAGATGAATGACGTGGAAGCTAAGATGGATGGTATAGAAGAAAAACTTAAAGGCAACATGGAAGATTTGAAGATAGATTTGACAAATGTGCTACAATGCGTACCAATGGAAAAAGGGTAGTAAAGGAAACTCATGATGAGAACAAAAGAAATGTTAATCATGATTTAATAGACTCTAATATTTGATTCAAGACCAACCATGTTCCAAAGACTGATATGAGAAAGCTTGACGGTAAGGATCCCATAACATGGATACTATAGATGGAGCAATATTTCAATCTCTATAATGTGCAAAACACAGAAAAGGTACGCATTGCAAATTTATATTCAGAACCAAATTAGTTTGTATGTTATTGATGGCTTTTCTCTCATAAGGATATTGTCACCTAGGAAATTTTTATGGAAGAAATGATAGCACATTATGAGGATACAAAACAAACATTTTTTTTAGCCAATTGATAAATCTCAAACAAAAGGGTTCAATGATGGAGCACATTGAGGACATAAAAAAATTGAATATAAGGGTGAAAGATATTCTAGAGGAGCATAGGATTGATGTGTCCATAGGGACTTTAAAGGATAACATCCAACATGAGGTTCACCTTTGGAACCTTATTCATTGGAGAAGGCATTCACATTGGCAAGAAAACTAGAAAGAAAAAATATGGAAACAAGGAAGCCTATCACTCACAACTATAAAGATGGAAGTGTTGGTTCACTTAGCCTTCCACAACCTACAAGGTTGGCATCAAAACAATTGGAAGAAAAGAGAGCAAAAGGTCTTTGTTACAGTTGTGAGAGCAAATAAACTAAAGGTCATAAGTATGCTAAGAATAAATTATTTTACATAGATTGTGAAGAGGAAGAAGAAAAGGAACAATAAACATCAAAAGAAGAGGATATACACCAGGAACAAACCAACCATGTTCCAAAGACTGATATGAGGAAGTTTGATGGCAAGGATCCCATAACATGGATACTATAGATGGAGCAATATTTCAATCTCTATAATGTGCGAAACACATAAAAGGTACGTATTGCAAATTTATATTCGGAACCAAATTAGTTTGTATGGTATTGACGGAAATTGTCACTTGGGCAATTTTAATGGAAGAAATGATAGCACATTATGAGGATACAAAACAAACCTTTTTTTTTCAGCCAATTGATAAATCTCAAACAAAAGGTTTCAATGATGGAGCACATTGAGGACTTACAAAAATTGAATATAAGGGTGAAAGATATTCTAGAGGAGCATAGGATTGATGTGTCCATAGGGACTTTAAAGGATAACATCCAACATGAGGTTCACCTTTGGGAATCTTATTCATTGGAGAAGGCATTTGGGTTGGCAAGAAAACTAGAAAGAAAAATTATGGCAACAAGGAAGCCTATCACTCACAACTATAAAGATGGAAGTGTTGTTTCCCTTAGCCTTCCACAACCTACAAGGTTGGCACCAAAAAAATTGGAAGAAAAGAGAGCAAAAGGGCTTTGTTACAGTTGTGGTAGCAAATAAACTAAAGGTCATAAGTATGCTAAGAATAAATTATTTTACATAGATTTTGAAGAGGAGGAAGAAAAGGAACAATAAACGTCAAAAGAAGAGAATATACACGAGGAAAAAACCCTAGAGAAAGAAGAAATGAATATGATCATATCTTGTAATGCATTGGCTAGAATTACCACTCCTCAAACTATCAATATAGAAGGACATATCAAGAAGAAAAAGGTAACAGTGTTGATTGATTTGTGCAGTACCCATAATTTTATTCATTGTAAGATAGCTAGGGAATTGAATTGCTTCCTATATCCAACACTAGAGTATTAAGTGATGGTTGCATGTGGAGGAACCATAAATTTCTCTGGAAAGTGCCACAATATCAGGCTATCCATGGGAGAATATGTATTGAATAGCCCAATGCTTTCCATTCCAATGGATGGTGTTGATATTGTACTAGGAGTCCAATGCTTACAATCCTTGGGTACAATAGATTTTAATTTTCAAGAAATTTTCATGAAATATTTTCAGAATGAAAGGAAGTTGAATTAAGGGGTATTGCAGGGAAACTCGAAAAGATAATCATCTCAAATAGAATGACAAAGCTTCTAGAGAAAGAAAAATGAGGTGTAGTTGCACAATTATGTGTGCTAAAGGTTCCCACATCGAAATCATCTATTTGTCCAGATCTCCAAAACGTCTTGGACAATCATTCAAAGGTATTTGAGACTCCCAAAGGCCTCCTACCTATTTGTGATCATGATCATGCTATTTAATTGATTCCAAGAAGTGTTCCTCCAAACATCAGGTCTTACAAATATCCCTATGCCCAAAAGAGGGAAATTGAACGTATGGTTGCAGAAATGTTAGAGGCTGGTATAATTCAACCTAGTCAATGTTATTTCTCTCCTCCAGTAGTATTGTTGCACAAGAAGGATGGATCATGGTGCATGTGTCCAGATTATAGAGAGCTCAACAAGCTCATTATTAAAGATAAATTTCCCATTCCTATCATTGATGAATTATTGGATGAATTCCATGGATCAATTTACTTCACCAAGTTGGATTTGCATTCAGGATAGCATCAAATCAGAATGAAGACTAAAGACATTCTGAAAACAACATTTAGAACTCATGAGGGTCATTGTGAATTTTTGTTCATGCGTTTTGGCCTCACCAATGCACCTTCTACTTTTCAAGTGTTCATGATTTCCATTTTCAAACTTGTTATAGCGGCTACAACCACCCTCCAAAATTTTGGCCTAAAACTAATTTTGGAGCCTCCCTTGGGAGTTTCCCTTGATGACTGCACACCCTCAGGTCCACTCTGTGAGCCTGTGGGATTCTTTGCATTTTCCTTGCTTATTCAATTCACCCAGGTTTTTGCATGTTGGTGTCTAAGTCATGGTTGCGACCATGTTCTGGTTATGATCAAAGTCTTCACTTCATGTGTACTTGTTATGTTCGCTATGAAAGCATCTGTTGCACTCACATAGAGAGTCACATTCACATTCACATAAGCGTCGTAACGGTGGATCAACAATCAATCATGAGTGTCGCGCTTGTCGCTTTCACTGATGGTTACTCATCTTGAACATGTATGTCTGGACGTTTTGAGTCATTTCTTCGTCAAGCCATATGAGTGTGTTTGCATGATCACCTATGCATCTTTCGATCATTCACACACTTAGTCAGTTTGTTGATGTTCAGATGACCAAAATTCCCTTTGACAGCCAGACCATCACGTCAACATCGACTCAATCGGCTATCAACTAGAATAGTGCAGAAGCACCAAGCATGTCTTTCCAAGATGTGCTTATCGCAAGCAATCCAATCAACTTTCATGCTAGCCACCCGGACAGTCAGACCCGGCAACCACCTCGGGACTTACTCCTCTCAAAAATTGCACAGAGGCTACTGACCTTGCCCACTCTACTGACTGAGGCAATTTCACAAATAGGTCGTACAAAGACCAAGTGCCTATCCCTATCTTCCTCAAAAAATTGTGCAGTTTTCCCAGTCAGTCCTTCTGACAACTGACCAACTACTCATCCAAGAAATTGTGCACCTTTCATGAGCAGGCCTTCTGCTAGATATTAGTCTGCTCAACTCAAAAACTGTGTAGAGATGATCAGTAGGCCTACCTATCAGCCTTAGTGAATTTTTCCTGATTAGCAGCTCCATGCAGCAGATTGCCATTTCCCTCCCGGAATTGTGTAGTTTCTGCTACCAAGCACCCAACAGCTGACTGCTAATTCCCCTTGGAAATTGCGCAGTTTCTGCTACCAGTGGCCAAGCAACCACCTGTCAATTCCCTCTGGGAATTGCACAGTTTTGACTGTGAGGCTCTCGGCCACTTCCTCCCAAAAAATGTGCAATTCCTGCCTGCTGATCATCCTTGCAACTTGAACTATTCCTCCAGAAAATTGTGCAAATTTTGCTTCCCAACCTCTGCTGCCCACTCATTTCAGAAATTACATGGATCATGCTTACCTTGCCTTCCTATAGCCTAGAATGTCTCTCCCAAAATTTGAGCAATTTTTACTTCCAACTGAGCCAAACCTCGCAGACAGTCATTATCAACTTGGATTTCTCATCTTCATCACTCACTGATTCTTGCGCAGTTTTCTTCAGCAGTGCCCAGAGCCATCATTCTGTTTGGCAACCTTGCTACCTATCCCAGTCACCTACATCCAAAATTATCATGTGTCATGGTAGACTAGGAGGTTTTTGGATTTGATGTCATCTCATCACGAGTGACTTTAGGCATAGGTACACTAAAAAACATGGCATGACAAAGAAAGTGATTAAAAAAGGGAGCACATGCAGAATCACAGGTTCACCAATGGACGAACAAATGATATATGCGCAGATATGTGCTTTTGATTGGATGATCATGCAAAGATGTGTTCGTGAACAGATAGATGAGGAAACATGCAAGGTGTGCTCATGGTGTTTCTGGGAAAACTAGTGTCCCGCTTCAAAGAAAACCTGTAGAGTCAAAGCAACAAAATACCATCAAAGCATAGAGATCTATAACCATAAACAATGTAGAATCAGATGTACATTAACCATACAAATGCATACACAAATACAAGATTCAGAAACATATAAGTATATGGAGGAAAACTCAAATATCTTTATTAATAGAAGTAGTAGAAGAGAGGATTACAACCTAGGTGTCTGATCTAGTGCCATCCTCCCATCATGAAAGCCCTCTTCACCTCATGAAAATTTAGATCACCCAATAATACAATGCTTCACAGAGAAACCAATAGCACTTCCTTACAAAATACAAAATTCTAGCCTCTGGATCTCTAGGATGACGGATCCATATATAGATATTTGATGGGGGGTGAGTCATCTTATGGGATTTTGATTAATGCCATTTCACTGATAGTTCTTGGTTCCACTTGGAGATTTCATGATCTCTTACTCATCCCTGGGTGAATTCAGAGAGGCAATTGTCATATGAGCAGTTTTTAGATGATTCTCTATGTTTCCACCTAGAAAACTACCTCTGCCATTTGCTTGTTCTCGCTCATCACACCGTATAGAAGGGATTTTCAGTATGCATCACACCCTTTGTGTGTAACAGGTGAGATGCAGTGCACACTTAGCATGGAGCAATCTGTATGGTCTAGTTTTGAACAGCTCTGAGTAATTTTTCAGGGAGAACTTCTGGGAAATGATGTAATCAGTTGACCTTGATCCTTTTGGGTTTGAACAACACTTTTAGGGGTTTGAGAAACCTTGGTTGATGGAAATATGTGATTGGGGTTGCAGTGCCCAAATATGTCTTAACAGTTTCCCCCTAAAGCATGAGGTCGTAAATCTTCTGATGTCGGGTGAATTGCTTTATCATGAGGATCCAAATTTTTTCGAACTAGAAGGTGACCTGTAATAAGATACAATACAATACATTATCTTCATAATATTTTCATGATTTAGCCGAGGTGGGCATTCCCATGCTTAGCTTTATAAATTCATTCTCATGTACATGGGATGGACAATCGTCTGTGTGGCAGACTGATGATTCTAGTAGAGTCATCATTCCTTAGCTTGGATGATTATCTATGCAGCTATGGAGTAGATTTGATATCTTTATTTTCCTGAATATATCGCAGCCTAGATGGATGAAACTAGATCCAGGGTCTTCAAACTCATTCAATCTTGGCTCGATGTACAAGTTGATCCATGTGAAAAGATGTTCTGGTGTTGAACATGGAAAGACATCGCCTGATTACTAGCCAATGATGTAAGTTGTTAACAGGTGTGAGAGGAATCACCGATAATGATAATGACCCTCAAGGTACTATAGTACAATTCATGTGGTGTGAATACATGAGTTGATGTTGAACACCATGCAAAATTTTTCGATTGAGGGCCATTGATGTAAACCTATTGCTGGAAGTGAGAAACTTGCCATTGAGGCATGCAAGCTTCAAAGTACTGAAAGGGTTGTTCTTAAGTCAACTTCTTGGATAACGAGCTGATGTTGACAAGAAGTGACCCATTGTAGGAGGGACTTAATGAATCCCAAATCTACAACACAGAACGGAGAAAATGATTTTGTGGAGGTGAAAACGATCTGATGATACAAGGTTCAGGGTGGTGGTCATGAAAAATGGAGCGTGAAGGTATTACAGTGGATGGGGCGTAAGCTGGGTTGGTGAATTCTCTAAGTGACTTTTGTTGAACATATCGGTGACACTGAAATGAATTGGTAGTGTAAACCCCAAAAATAGATGGTACAGAGGACCAATGGTGATATGACCGATGAATAGAATAACCCAACCCAATTCAATCATGGCGAAGGAGTGAAAGTGTCATGTTCAAGAGCGACCTGCTACTAATGAAGTTCTTCAAGTTTTCTTCCCTTTTTCCCCATTCATTGCTGACCAGTACCTCTTTATTTTTGTCAAGCTTGAGGAGGATAACATATGTTTGTTCTATAATTTTCTCTTCAGGAAAACTTGTCGCTATGTTTTAGCGAGCCTAGTGACAGTGAAACTCGCTCTTGTCCGTATGGACAAGTTTGTGCTATTGTTTTAACGAGTTTAACGACAAAGATAACTCATTCCTTTTCATTTTTAGAGAGTCTAAAAAGAGATGGAAAGGAAACTCCAGTAGTAATTTTTTGTGGTATAATCCCTTAAGTCCGAAAAAGTATAAAATAATATGAAATGGATGACTTTTGCGATCACTTTAGTGAGTCAAAAAAGACAAGCGCTCAATCTTTTTATGTGATAATCCCTCAAGTCCAAAAGATTAAAATATAGGAGGGATGGCACTTCCAATCACTTTAGCGAGTTGGAGAGGCCAATTGCTCGACAATCTTTTAATATTTAGTGAGATTGAAAAGAATTTAAAAGTAGACTTGTTATTTGAGGAATGAGTGACGTTTTGGGGTAACAACTGGTTCTAGGTAAGCTCGAAATGTTTCAAGCAAGGCAGTGTAAAGAAGGTGGCTAACAGAATCACTCATTGCATCTTTTCCTCAAAAGGGTACACGACCAAGTGGAGGAATATGATCAGCTAAAAGAGTGGAGGTGATGGTAAGAACACGACCAAGGCTCAAAAGGCTGATAGTAATGCGATCACAAAGGTTATTCACTGAGGGTGGATTCTTTTTTTAATGAGCTTGAATCTTTAGAAAGTATGCTCAGTGCTAGGTTTAGATTTTAACAAGCTTGAACTTTGCGGAAACATTGCATGTAATAATAGTCAAAGATGTTCAATTCACCATTAATACTATGTTCTTTTTTATGGTCGTACTACCTGTTATCACTCATGTTGTTCCTCGATACTAGTGAGGAAAGGGAATACAGCCGAGGTAACCACTAACCAGTCTTTTAGATGCAGCTTCTAGCCAATCTGGATCCAGAGAGGGCTCTGTCTTTATAATTTAGCTTTGTTTCAAGGTATTTTAGGTTAGTTATGATGTATAGGGTTTTGTTTTAAGTTTGTTGGATGATCACTTTCAATAAAACAGGTTTGAAAGTTTGAGAATTTCAGTCCATTGGGCTATGGAGTCTATGAGTGTATACTGCTAGATATGGTTTTTCTTTGACAGAGGAGGCACTATAGAGCAAGATAATTAGATCATGGAGCAATTTATAAACTGAAATTGGATGGACATGGAGGTTAGGGGGTGAAAGGAAATTAAGAGTCTTTTATAATGCTCGCACAGGGAAAGTGAATGAATATTTCAGGGAGCAATTAAAAATTCCCTAAGTATACTCAAGGTGTAAAAACCAGTGAAAACAGGAGCAATAAAGCATTCCTGCTTATGCTAGTTTCTGAAGAAAACATAAAAACAACAAATATTGAACACAGAGTACAGTGAAGTAAGTTCTGGGTTATTCTTTTTCCCTGTTGTTAAGATTATGAACACAGATGATATATAAAAACACAAAAACTATAAAACATGAGTTAAAAAACTTATTGATCCATGAAGTAGTTCAAGAATTCTGCAACATAGTCCACTGTCATTAATCCCACATCCAAAGAGTTCATTTCATCAACAACACATTCTAGCTTCCTTTTATTCAAAAGATTTCTTAGAGTTACAGCGCAGTTCCAGAAGAGATATCACCAACCCCGAATACATCTCACGGGGAGGTATTTATACAAAAAGGAGTTACAAAATATCTGAAATGAGATAATATTAAGCAATAAATTCATCCATCTACTTTAGAGGAGAAGAAAATGAGAGAAATGAATGCAGAAGTGAATTTTGGTGTGATGGCTGTTTAGTTGGTCAGAGATACTTGAATTTTTGAATTGAGTAAGTCGGCTGGTAGCCGTCCCTTGATTCTGCATTCCTGCGTTGTTGTTCCGGCTTGACTCCCTTTCTCTGTTATCTTCACCTTTATGATACGTGCCACGTGTTTTGCCATCAGATTAAATGCAAATGATAAAGAAAAATCAAAACTACCTTGGTAAGACCCCCAACATGCTCTGCCACCATTGATCTGTTGGCAACTGGTGCCTTTGCAGTTTTATTAATGTTTCATCAGCTTTCGTATACCTGTAGAAGTTGGGCTGGACTTTAAAAAGATGATTTATTTCATGTTCGATATAGAATAGATTTTCCAGCTTGTCATATAAGCTCTGTCCAAAGGGAGGTCCTATGTTTTCTGAAGTGCTTGATGATGCTGTGATCTGATTGGCAACATATGTATTTACCCTGTGAGGATATTGTTCATGTGTCAATAGTCTTTGATGGTTGGTTAACAAACTGGATAGACCCTTCTACTGCAAGACTGTAAACTTCTCTATGAAGGAATTTATTTCCATCTGCATTTCTTGGCACTTTCCTTCCAAATTCTGTATAAAATTCCTCATGGTTAGCACCTTTTTCACTGTCAAAATAGTGCCTGTTCTGTTCCTGATCTCTAGAGTTGCTAGTTCTTCTCTGGTATGAGTATTCAAAAAATGAATTAGTCTATTGGCCTGTTCAGGCATGTTTCCCAATGATGTTCTAGCCTTTTGAATCTCTACTTGGGCTACTTCTATCAATTCAGTTTGCTCATGGATAGTCTGTATTGATCTCCATTGATCCGTGATGGATTGGCCAATTTTAGTCCACAAAATTGTTTTGATTTCTGCTAAAGGTTTTTGAAGAGAAAGATCTTCTTCCAAGGATTTTACCTTGTTTTCCAAGGACTTTACCTTTCTCGATTTTTCTGCCACAATTATTGTAGATTTATCATAACTTACCTCTAACTTGGCCAATTTTATTTGGCTTCCTTGAGCTCTCCCATTTGGAGTTTCAACTCCTTTATTGCCTTCATCATCTCTTCCATCTTCATGTTGGTATCTGGTACTGTTGTTGTTGCTACCTCTGAAGCATCTGTGGCTGATGTACCTATTGCTGGGATAGTAGGAGTTACTGCTGTTGTAATTGTAGAAGGAGCAGTTGTGCTTATGGGAGCTGCTTCCGATGGCTAGGAGGTCGACACTCCCTGCTTCTCTTTCATTACTTTCTCCAAGGCCTGCTCTGTTTCTGCTATTCTCACATTCATCCTCATTAGTAAACCCATCATGTCTTCCTCTTCTTTCTGCTATGCAACTTCTGTTGTTTGTGGATGCATTGTAATTGGCAGTTTTAATTGTTTTTTGAGGGCTGCAATGTCCTCTTCCTTCTTCTTTATTAGTGCTTTGATGCCTTTTTCATCCTTGGGATTATGTCCCAGCTCAATGATAATTTCTTCCAAGGACTTAATCCTGTTATCCTTGGCTAAGGAGGAAGATTTTTCCAATTCTAATTTGGCAGAGGTATTGTGCAATGAATTCTACAATTTGTGAGCTAATAATGTCTTGTTTTCCAAGGTGGAGTACACCATTTCTCCAGTTTGTTTATGTAATTCAGTCTTGTCCATTGGATGGATGTCTTTTGAGAGAACTTCTAGATTGGTCTTGATATAATTGGCAGCAAACTGTGGCTACTGCATTGTGGGCTTGAAGTGACTAAGGGTCATTTTTCCTTCTTGTATATCGTATGCTGCCATTAACCTTTGTTGATTTCTAGGAGACATTCTTAGCAATTGATTAAAAAGTTGGATCCTTATTGGCTCATTTCTTGCTTTTATTTCAGTAAATGCTTTCTTAATGCCTGAGCCTTGCTTGCTTTGCTGCTTGCCATGTGGCCTGGTAGATGATACATCTGCATTGTGCTATCCCTCTAGCTCTGGCTCATATGAGCTAGCTGATGTGTCCATCATTGGAGTAGATTATTGTCCAGTCCTTCCCTCACCTCTCATGCTGCCAGTGGTTTCTTCTAAAAATTCCTCCTTAGAGTAAGGATTTAACCTTTACCTCTTTTCTTGGGGTTGTTCTGCTGATCCACTAGTAGGGGTACCCTCTTCTCTATCTCTCGTTTTACTCTTTTCTTCATTTTGAGGAGTTTGTAGTATAAGGACTTGTAGTGCCTTGGTTTGAGCTAGGGGAACTTGCCCTTGACCCTATTCTTTTGGTGTGTCTGGCTGGTCTTCCATTGTTTCATGTTCTGAATCTATTACCTTCTTGCACTTAGCTGATGTTGCATTGCCCTTTTGCGAGGGTTGTTGAGAAGTCTCAGCAGAAGATGTAGGACCTCCTATGTGCTAGGGCAACTTGAAGGATACCTATCCAAAAGAGTCCAGGTCAAGGGTATTTTTAAGTCCTTTCATGGCCTTCTCCAATTTCTCTTCCTCAGTAATTACTTCAACTAATGTGCCTTCTATCCATTCTTGTTGATTAGCATATTGTTGAATCTTAGGGATCTTGTGATGAACATAGGGTGCCAAGTTGTTTTTGACTTTTCTATAACTTATGAAATGACCGGGGTCATATGGTGCCCAATACAAACTCTGTTTCAACTTAAGTTTCTCCCATAAGATCTTGTAAGCCTGCTCCTAGGCTTCCCTTTCATTGAATATGAAAGGGCCCAATTGATTTCTTATGTTGAGTTGTGCCTTTTTCTTGGCCTCACAAAAATGGATTATGTCTGCATGGATGAACTGCCTGAAGTATTCTAGTGAAAACAACCTCATGGGCACAAATTTGGGCAGCTTGTAGGGGCACAGTTCAGAGCCATAGATTCAGATTTCGGTGTGATTCTGGTAAAAGTACCAGTCACCTATGTTGTAGCTTTTGGAAAGCTGCAATATTTTCCGCATTTCACTTGAAAGTCTATCTGGAGGAATTGTCATCAGTAAAGAGGTGGTTGGATGTATGAACAGGTCAATGAATTGACAATAAGTATAAGGAGAGGAGTAAACATGGTGGAAGACTGAGGTCCAGAAAATTACAGACCTTCTCTCTCCTTTGCAATCCAATTTTCTGAGGGAAATTTGAAAACTATCTGGTTGATAGTACAACAACAAATGATATATGTATGATGTGTATTTAGATACTCTTTCTCTGTCCATGCTCATGAATTGCTCATGGATCTTATCAGCTATGTAAGTGGCATAATCATACTTGATAGTAGGGGGCTATCCTGGAGTAAAAATAGACAAGAGAACAAAGTTGGTCTCATCAACATGCTCACTTGTTTTAAATCCTAAGATGTAGGATATCATGTTTATAATGAATCTTCCTACCTAGTAAACCAAATATCTAGATAAGGAGGTGGGCCTCTGTCCTGGCAATCTGGTCTCATAAACAATTGAGTTAATCTGGTTATCTCTGAGCTGGGAAATTTGGCACCTTGGTCAAGCAAAAGTCCCAAGGAAAGAGGAGTCAGAGGTTGAGTTGGCTTGAAGTGCAACATCTCATTGATGGATTCATGGGTGATGTAAAAGATGACATTTCCAGAAGGAGACATGACTTCTCTTTGAGTGGGCTCATAATTGGCATGGCATTGATGGATGGGGTCAGGGAATACATTCACTAAAGGGAGGTAGTACATGGGCATGTTGGACTCCAAAATTCCATAGACATCAACATTGTTCCTGTAGCTATTCCTAATTTCACAAAAAGCTTGGAGGTGAGGCTTGTCACTAGTTAAGTCATTAATCAGGAAATCCCTATCAGCTAGAGGTATCCACTCCAGTTCTTTGTGTGGAGCATTGTGAGGTGTAACATGCAGGGCCATTGGAGCCTCCATTGCTCAATTATCTATGATTTTTCAATCTGGAATTTGGATATGTGTATCAAAGTAGATAAAATAATGGCTCTGGGATTTTCTTAGGTAATGGCAGAATGAAGTTAATTCAAATTTTAATCTGTTGGGTAAATCTTACAGTGAAAACGGAGTTTCCAAGGCTCCTTTGGTAAAATGGACAAAAGTAGCGGTAATAGTGCACTCTTTGAGAGCAGCTTGATGATTTGAGCTGGAATTTGGGCACGTTCTTGGACAATTTGCAGAGGAAAGTTAAAAACAGGGTCTTGGGAACCAGATTTTGGGCAGATGCCTGTGTTTATGATCAGCTCACTGTATTTCAGGCCGCAAAAGTTGAGTTTTTTGCAAAAAATGGGCAAACAAGTATGGTTGGGGTGTATGTTTCAAGATCTATACACTGAGTTTGCTCAATTTTTGGCTCTACGGATGCAATTCAGAGAAAAATCGGAAATACACAAGGTTTGGAGGTAATGAAGTAAATACCTGTGTTTTTGCGACGTAGCCCAGGGTAATTGGCTGGTTGGATGATGATTTGTAGAGCAGGATGCCGAACTGTAGTGGTCAAGGTAATAGAATGGAGCTTTGGTGGAAAATTCTTCATAGTTTGCATGCACATTTTCTGCAAAACAACACATAGAAATAGACGAAAAACAATCATTTTCACGAGTTTTGACAAAAACTTGGCTTTGTGGGCTTTTTGGCACTTTTTTGTGATGACATCATCATGATGTAAATTTTTTGTCGTGTAGTGGGGTACGGAAGATGACGTGGGTGCTGAATGGAGGTGAAATCAGAGGATGACATCATTGGGGTCTCAGCGAGGGCGGTAAATGGTATCCCTTGCACCCCTTTTGGGGCAAAGGTGGTTTCGGGCGGAGGGGATGCGATGACCCCGGGCAGGCGACACATGTCCCTTGGTACGGCGGTGAAACTGATTTTCATTGCATGGTAACTTTCGGACATCAGAAGGGTTCCGATATCGATGCGCACCATCTGATCTACAGGCCTTGATCCGATGGTTGACATTTGATGGAGTTGGTGGAGGTTTATGGCGTAAGGGTTGAGTAATAAACAGTGGATTAATTAGCATTGGGGAAAATTCTATTGGCTGTCAGGTGGATTAACGGTTAATCACCCCAAAGTTAATCAAAGTTTAATATTTGCGTGCGGGGTGGGTTTTTCTGTATGGTTTACAATGTGGGTTGGTTATTTGTTTAACCAAATGTCAAACAAATCCTGATGGAGCACGTGGAGGCTGGTTATTAGCCTCGGGTGGACCAATAAATCTCAACAAAAATTTAAATATGGCTATAACTTTAGCTGAGGGGAGCGATATTAAAATATTTTGGGCTTTTTATGTATTTAGTATAATAGGGGCGGGGAAAACATTTACATAGGAATTATATAATAAAGTTAACATGTTAATATGGATTTATGAAGGGAAGAACTAAGTTGTAGAGTTAAGAACTTAGGCTTAGGGAAATGAGAGGATTTTTTTAGCAGACCTTAATAGTTTAGGTTTAGGAGAACATCAATATTTTACACAAGAAATGTGGCTTCTTTTCTTAATTAAAAACGCAATTTTACTTGGTCGTTTTCATGAAATGAAGTGAACTAGGAACACTGAGCAGATCCCAATGTCCTTCAAGGGAGGTTAGTAAGTGATTGTTGTGAGGGGAATGAGGGGGAGTTAGACATGCAACATTTGCTTTGTCACCACATAATTGCCATGGTGTTCATGATAGTAATGAGATAAATCACCTTTAAAGGAAAAAATTACCCATAAACATGCTTTTGCAACCCCAAAACTGCTTACCCATACTATTACTCCTAAAAAATTTCTTCATTTGCACTGGGTGCACTTGAATTAGAAAACCCTGAATCTCTTTTTTCCTTTCACTGCCATCCTATCTAAGTTTACCCTTATCTCTTCCAAGGTTTCAGATTTAGCTGTTGAGACCCTTTGCTTCTCTACCTGACTACTCATCTGCCAAGCTTAAACTATTTGGATAGACCTTTATTCTCTATTCTAAGAGAAGTAAATTGAAATATGAACCTGGCCAAGATTAAGTTGTTTGGCCATTCATGAACTATGATAAGATTCAAGCAATTGTACATAGTGAAGGCCTTCAAAATATGGAACCTTTGCAACATCGAAAGGATGAACATATTTGGCACTTCTCCAGGCAATCATGAAAAATGAAACCTATTGGTAGAGGAACCTAACAGTGGCTCCACTTGGGGATGGTTTTTCCTGGTGAAAAGTCAAGAGCAGCAGGTCATATGGCCTTATATTCGGTTCTTATTGTTTTATGAAAATTTTCCTTTGCTGCAACCAAAACTGTACCTCTGCAATATCTATATATTCCTTATGAACTCATTCAAATAATTGCAGCTCTGTTTTCGGTAGTCTGTCTGAATATTTGTCATCATTTTTACAGCTCCCAAGTCTCCTTCTTGAATTTCTTCTGATAAACTCAAAATGTAATACCAAAAGGTGGCACAATTCCTTGCTTTTCCCTCAAAATTTGCTGCATCTTATTCCCTATCTTATTGTTATAATAAACTATAGAAAGTACACACTGTTATGTACAAATTAAATTGCTAATATCTTCAAAAAGCCAGACCAAAATAATGCTTCAGCATTCGATCATTAACTGGCCCATCATCTGCCTCTGTGCCATCCAGACTTTTCAAAAAGTATGTGTTGTTTCCTTGTACATTCTAAATGATAAATGGTCCTTTCCACAGGAAATCAAAATTTCCATGTTTTCCCCTACCTTCTCTTCTGGAATCCCACATTAAAACTTTATCCCCAATGAAAAAATCCTCTCCTTTGGTCCTTTTGTCAAAGTTCTTTTTAATCTTTTCTTGCAAAACCTGAGCTCTTTGATAGACCTCCTCTCTAGTTTGCTGCAAATGAATTGTTTGATTAATCCTTCTTTGAATATCATTAGGTTCTGCCTGTGTTTCTTGCAGCAACTTTATCACTAGGATTCCCAACGAAGAAAGGAACACTACCTCCATACCATAAACCAGCTCATAGGGACTTGTTCCAATGGATCTCTTAGTATTCATTATGTCTCCCCATAGTGGATTGACAAGCTTTTTATGCCAATTTTTCTTATTCTCCTCCAAGACTTTCTTAATGATGTTGATCAAGCTTTTGTTAGAGGATTTAGCTAGATGATTACCTTAAGGGTAATAGGCTGTAGAATGGCCCAAGTTAATTTGGTATTTATGACAGAAATTGATCATTCTCTTGGATTTAAAAGCAGTAGCATTGTCTGTTATAATCTTCTCAGGACAGCCAAACCTAGACAAGATATTGGTCTCTAAAAATTGCATGATTACTGAGTCATTGGCTTTCCTACAAGGGATGGCCTCTATCCACTTTCTAAAATAATGTGTGGCAGTTAGGATCCACTTATGCTGGCCAGATGAGGGAGGGTGAATTTCCCCAATGAAGTCTAAACCCCATTGTTGAAATGGTCTTTTAGTGGAAATGGGCTTGAGGGGTAGAGGTAGCAACTTCTTCTTGCCTTCAAAGATTTGGCATTTGTGGCAAGAAGTTACATATTTCTTTACATTAGCAAATAGGGTGGGCCAGTAAAATCTAGCCCTTAGGATTTTATCAGTAGTTGATTTCCAATATAAATGTCCACCATAATCCCCTACATGAAACTCCTTAAGTACTTTGTGAGTTTCTTCTTTGATTAGATAATTTAATAAAACACCTTCATAATTCTTCGAGAATAAAGCATCATCTACAATACAAAACTTTGAAGCCTTCATTTTCAAGAATGTTTTCTTAGTTCTGGATAATCTTGGAGGAGCTTGCAGGTTTAGCAATACATGAATGATATCAGCATACCAAGGTGATTGAAAAAAGGCTTGATTGAGCTGTGGAGTCGCCATCTCCTGCTCATTATCCAGTTGGTTTATGTCAAGGGCTTGAAAGTTAGTTTCATTCATAAGTTTGGCTAATCCTTGTCCCTTTATCAGCTTTGTTGGTTTGATTTCAATGTCATATTCTAGTATGGTAGCTATCCATTTGCCCCTTTTGCCTTCAATTCCCTCTTGGGTTAGGATGTCTTTAACAATAGTGTTGGGCACATAAGCAATCACATGAGAGGACAAGATGTAAACTCTAAAGTCCTTAATGGCTTTTAGAAGTGCATATGCTTATTTCTCCACGATTTGATATTTGAGTGGAGCATCTCTGAGTGCCTTGCTAAAAAAGGCTATGGGTTTTTCACATCCCTGTTTATCTTTTTGAAGAAAAACAACAACAATTGTATGATATGATGTAAATGAGAATATGATAAAGTCCTTATCAAAATTTGGGCTTGTAAGGACTGGTGTTTGAGTCAAAGCTTTTTTTATTTCTTCAAAGGCTTGTTTAGATTCTATTGTCCACTTGACCTTGGAATATTTTTTTAGCATGTTGTTCAGCAATCTTATCAGTTCAGCCAAATTTGGTATGAATCTTCTTAAAAAATTGATCTTTCCCAAAAAGGCTTGTAGTTCTTTGATGTTTCTAGGGTGAGGAACTTGTAGAATAGCTTGTATTCTGTCTGGATAAATTCTAATGCCTTCTTTAGATATGATATGGCCCAATAATTTTCCTTCTTCTAGCCCAAACAATGATTTTTTTGGATTCAATGATATACCATATTTTCTGCAAATTAAAAATACTTGTCTGAGGTGATCCAAGTGTTCTTGTTCTGATTTGGAGAATTTTGTAAGGTCATCTAGGTAATGACTAAAAAAATATGGATTTATTTAGCAAAAGCTATATCCATGGCTCTTTGAAAAGTTGCCCCTGCATTCTTAAGTCCAAATGGCATTTTCACATATTTGAAGGTCCCCCAAGGTGTTGTAAAGGTAGTTTTGTCTTGATCATCAGGGCGCATTAGGATCTGATTGAAACCTGAGAATCCATCTAATAGTGAGATCCTTGAAGCACCCACTACCCTTTGTAGAATGTGATCCATTTTGGGTAAGGGGTAGTTGTATTTTAAAGAGACTTTGTTTAGATTTCTCAAATCAACACACAACCTAATCTCTCCCGTTTTCTTTCTAGTGGGCACCAAGTTTGAAACCCATTCTGAGAATTTGATGGGTGCAATAATTCCAGCCTCATACATCCTTTTAACTTCTTTCTCAATTAAAGGAAGGAGCACAGGGTTGACCCTCCTAAGTTTCTGTTTGAAAGGCTTTTGGTTCTCCTTTGATAGCAGATGTATCATAAGACATTAGGTCCTCGTAACTCCATGCAAAAACATCTTGAAATTCTTTGAACAGTTCAATATACTTAAGTTTTTGGTCAAGAGGTAGAGCTTTAGACAATTTTATCATTTTGGGATTCTCTGTAGTTCCTATATTACAGTCCTCAATTTCTACATTTAATGGCTGCATTTTAGGTTTCCTAGAAATGTCATTTGAGTCAAAAATATCTTCTAGAGGGGTTAGGCATGTAGGTAAAAGATTATCCTTCAAATCAATCACTTCATATTTTGCTCCAATAGCATCATTACATTTTGTTTCTTCAAGTTGTTGTAAATCTGTTTTAGCAAACTTTGTTGGATGTAGAATTTGATTTGTTGTTTTAGCAGAAATATGTGCCTGAATTTTGTCTATTTGGTCATCTTCGCTTATGGTGCTTGTATCTATTTTTGTGCTGGAGAACTCTTACTTGAGGGTCAGGAAATTATTGATTTGAATGTCACTGTCAAATACTTGCCAATTTTTTACATTATTAGGTACAGTTGGCCTATGTTTAATCTCAACTGAGAATCGGTGATTAGGCTTAAATGGAAATTTGCAAGTGCTGGCAAAGTTTGCTAGCCTGTGAGCATGCAAATTTTGATTCCTTGGAACTTTAGCAAGCTGAGATTCTAGAAAGGTGTTGAGAATTTCAATTGGTGCACCTCTGTATGATCTCAGTCTAAGATCATTTGTGACAAAGTTACCTTTCATTTGTTGAATTACCAAATCATAATCTCCTAAAACTGATATCCTATCCGCCCCTAGGCTTTTGATCACTTTGAGCCCGAGCGGAAGGGCTTCATATTCGGCTATGTTGTTAGTGCATCTGAAATTCAATCTATATGCATGCCCTTCAGCATAGTCATTCTTCATGTTGTGAATCCAAATTCGTGCCCCTGCTCCTAGCTTATTAACAGATCCGTCAAACTCTAGATACCATAGGATTTCTTGTTTAGAACTATTATCAGGAATTTTCTCAATTTGTTTAGCAAACAGATTTGGATCTTCATTTTCTTTTGGTCTTTATTGTGTGACTGCTATTTGATTGTTCTAAGAGACTTCTTGAATCTAAATTGTGGACTTTTCATCTAGGAATTCATTCTGGCTTAAAGACAAAATTTTAACATCAGTTGGGGTATGAATCTCAGTGTTGTACAAGATGAAAGAATCCATGTCTAAATGCATCAAATAAATGGGAAAGTTTTGGGGTTTGTCTTGGCTCCTGACCACATACTTCATCAAAGTTTCTCTATATAGTCTCTTTGGTTGGCCAAAGACTGAGATGGTGGCATAGGACATGTCAAGTTGTAAAGAACCCTGAAGCTTAGCACCCCAAGATCTAGATAATAACATTCCATATTTGGGTGGGATGTCAGCCACTACTAGATCCATTAGAATTGTCTTGGTAGGGTATTGTACCAATGATACACACAGATCCTTAATCAAGCCTAGACATCTGACTTGGCTTGAGTCAAAATAAAACAAGTCTTTATATGGCCTAGTGATATCTAGGTCCAACTTTTCCATCACTGATTTGGGCATTAAGTTGAGAGAGGCCCCAGAATCAAACATTGCATTGTGAAGTATCTTATCATGAATATTTAAGCTAACATAGAAAGAGGAACTCCTCCATCTACAGACTTTCCATTTACTTCAGGACCAAATATAAGTTCTGGTTGGTCATCAAGGACATTCACTGCATCTCTGTTTTCGGGAATTTGTAGCAATCTACTGATTTGTTCCCTAAAAACTTCATGCCTAGCCAATTCAGATAGTGGAATGGTTGTTTTTAGCTTGCTTATCTCGGTCTCCAAATTGAAAGGTTTTTCTATTTGTATTTTGATATTTCCGGTAGCAAGATTTTCTTTTTCTGTTGTATTTTCAATGGTTTTTTCTTTCCCACGAATGTTGTCATGATCTGAATTCTCTTTACAATTAATTTCAGAAGATTTATTTGCATCTTCTCTTGGAGGAGAGGAGGTGGATGGTTGATTGTTTGATGGTTGTAAGTTTGATATGTCCTCCACCGTGGGTTCTTTTGGGTTGAGGTCTTTTTTTGCAGGAAGTTCAATAGGGGAAGTTTTATCCTTTTCTTCTTTGGGTTGCTTGGTATCCTTCTACTTGCTGGGTCTAGGGACATCTACCATCCTGGTTCTCAATTTGTATTGTTTATGAACCTCATAGACAGCTGCATCATATCCCTCTTTAAAATCAAAGGACTCCACTGATTTCATTTGAAACTAACCTAAAGTGTGGGCCTCTTAGTCTTCTTGTGTTAGGGAGATTTGTTGTTCACTATTGAGACTCATCAAGTTAATGTGAGGATCTTCGATGGGCTCACTAGAAGTTTAAGCCTCAGAATAGTTTTCTTGGAATGGCAGTCTGATGTTTTGGTCAGGGCTAACTTTTACTACATTTGGATTCTGATTTTTTCTAAAGTTTGGATTTCTAGCAGTGTTGCTTAGCTGGCCCTCCCATGAATATTTTCACTCAATAGTTTCCACTCTGTATCCCACTCTGTCCATACCTTTAATGATTGCTTCTAGTTTTTGTTCAAATGTAGAGGTTTCTTCTTTAAAGGTTGTTCTTCTCTTAGATCTAGCTCGATTTATTTTAGAAATCAGAATGGCTTCAATGCTTACAGCTATGCTCTGCATGTCTTTTAAGCTTGGAGGAGCTCTCTCCCTGAGTTGGTAAGCCATGTCCAAGTCAAATCCATTAGGGAATTTAATTTAGGCTAAGTCTGGTGGTGGTCTAACATTTTGCGGGATAGCATTGTATATATTCTTAAATCTAGCACAGTAATCCTGAACAGTTTCTTGTGGGCCTCTTTTCAAGCTATCATATTTTGATAGGATATGTAATGGATCCTTGTTATTTTCCCATCTGTTTAGGAAATTTTTATAAAGGGCTTCTAGATTTGCAATGGTATTTGCATGGAGTGTCGTAAACTAGGCCCTGACATCGCCAATTAATCTTTGGACAAAGATCTTCATCTTGACATCATCATCATCAATTTCATAATTCTCAAAATAATCCGTCATTTTCTTTGTATGTTGTTGTGTTGTGTAGGTACCAGCACCATCAAAATAGGTGATTTTGCTTTGGTAATCCTGAGGCATAGCCCCTAAATTTGTAGGTAACTGCAAGGGAGCATATCGATTTGCCATATTTACAGGGATAAATGGGACAACTGGAAGCATAGGGATGATAGATGAGATAAGTGCTATGGATGGAGGAGTGGAAAAGAGGTTTGGGAGTGATGATGGTGAACTAAGAGAAGCTACAGTGATAGGGGAAAGGGCTTTATGATTTTCCAGCAGTAAGTTGAGTTTGGATAGGTTTTTGCTGAGGTGTTTTAGGATTTGAATCAACACAATTCTCTTGATTTCAGGTTTTCTAAGGCTCTTAGGGATCAAATTGGGATTATAAAAAATAAGTGAGGGATTTGGGTCTGGGTTTGACCTAGTGTAACGAGTTTTCTTCTTTGGAGCCAGCTTCTAAAAGTATATTTTTTGGTATTTTCTGGAAATATTTGAAGGATACAAGTTTTGACAATATTTTGAAGGGAGATTTTGAAATATAGAAGGCGTTGGGCCTTCCTTCAGGTATGTTTGAAACAAGGAAACTAATCAAATGTTTGAGAAAGTTGTTTCAAACCTAAAACTAGACTAGAGATTGACTGAAGTAGCTTTTATTTACTCTTGTGATTGCATAGAAAAAACAGTTTCAAAGGTTGCCTGGCTAAATTCAGGCTCCATCTGAAGCTTTAGAAACTAGACAACAGTAGCAAACAATCATTCATTCCCCAGTGGAGTTGCCAATGATGTTATCACTCAGGTTGTTCCCCAATACTAGTGAGAAAAGGGAATACGACCGAGGTAACCACTAACCAGTCTTTTAGATGCAGCTTCTAGCCAATCTGAATCTGGAGAGGGCTCTCTCTTTATAATTTAACTTTGTTTCAAGGTATTTTAGGTTAGTTATGATGTATATGGTTTTGTTTTAAGTTTGCTGGATGATCATTTTCAATAAAATAGGGGTGAAAGTCTGAGAATTTCAGTCCTTTGGGCTATGGAGTCTATGAGTGTATACTACTGGATATGGTTTTTCTTTGACAGAGGAGGCACTACAAAGAAAGATAATTAGATCATGGAGCAATTTATAAACTGAAATTGGATGGACATGGAGGTTAGGGGGTGAAAGGAAATTAAGAGTCTTTCATCATGCTGGCAGAGGGAAAGTGAATGAATATTTCAGGGAGCAATTAAGAATTCCCTAAGTATACTCAAGGTGTAAAAACCAGTGAAAATAGGAGCAATAAAGAATTCCTGCTTATGCTAGTTTCTGAAGAAAACATAAAAAAAAAAAGATTGAACACAGAGTACAGTGAAGTAAGTTCTGGGTTATTCTTTTTCCCTGTTGTTAAGATTATGAACACAGATGATATATAAAAACACAAAAAATGTAAAACATGAGTTAAAAAGACTTATTGATCCATGAAGTAATTCAAGAATTCTGCAACATAGTCCACTGTCATTAATCCTACATCCAAAGAGTTCAGTTCATCAACAACGCATTCCAGCTGCCTTTTATTCAAAAGAGTTGTCAGAGTTACAATGCAGTTCTAGAAGAGATATCACCAGCCACGAATACATCTCACGTGCAGGTATTTATACAAAAGAGAGTTACAAAATATCTGAAATGAGATAATATCTAGCAATAAATCCATCCATCTACTTTACAGGAGAAGTAAATGAGAGAAACAAATGTATAAGTGAATTTTGGTGTGTTGTTTGTTCAGTTGGTCAAAGATATTTGACTTTTTGAATAGAGTAAGTTGGTTGGTAGCTATCCCTTGATTTCGCATTCCTGCGTTGTTGTTCCGGCTTGACTCCATTTCTTTGTTGTCTTCACCTTTATGATATGTGCCACGTTTTTTTCCATCGGATTAAATGCAAATGATAAAGAAAAATCAAAACTACCTTGGTAAGACCTCCAACATGCTCTTCCACCATTGATCTATTGGAAACTAGTGCCTTTGCAGTTTTATTAATGTTTCATTAGCTTCAGTATACCTATAGACGTTGGGCTGGACTTCAAAAACATGATTTATTTCATGTTCGATATAGAACAAATTTTCCAACATGTCATATAAGCTCTGTCCAGAGGGAGGTCCTATGTTTTCTGAAGTGCTTGATGATGATGTGATCTGATTGGCAACATATGTATTTACCCTGTGAGCATATTGTTCATGTGTCAATAGTCTTTGATTGCTGATTAACAAACTAGTTAGACCCTTCTACTACAAGATTGTAAACTTCTCTGTGAAGGAATTTATTTCCATCTGCATTTCTTGGCACTTTCTTTCAAGATTCTGTATAAAATTCCTCATGGTTAGCACCTTTTTCACTGTCAAAATAGTGCCTATTCTGTCGCTGATCTCCAGAGTTGCTAGTTCTTCTCTGGTATGAGTATTCAAAAAATGAATTAGTCTATTGGCCTATTCAAGCATGTTTCCCAATGATGTTCTGGCCTTTTGAATCTCTACTTGGGCTACTTCTATCAATTCAATCTACTCATGGATAGTCTGTATTGATCTCCATTGATCCGTGATGGACTGGGAAATTTTAGTCCACAAAAAAAGTTTTGATTTCTGATAAAGGTTTGTGAAGAGAAAGATCTTTTTCCAAGGATTTTACCTTGTTTTCCAAGGACTTTACCTTTCTTGTTTTTTTTGCCACAATTATTTAGATTTATCATAACTTACCTCTAACTTGGCCAGTTTTTCTTTGGCTTCCTTGAGCTCTGCCATTTGGAGTTCTAACTCCTTTATTGCCTTCATCATCTCTTGCATCTTCATGCCGGTATCTGGTACTGTTGTTGTTGCTACCTCTGAAGCATCTGTGGCTGATGTACCTGTTGCTGGGATAGTGGGAGTTACTGCTGTTGTAATTGTAGAAGGAGCAGTTGTGCTTGTGGGAGTTGTTTTCGGTGGTTGGGAGGTCGACACTCTCTGCTTCTCTTTCATTTCTTTCTCCAAGGCTTGCTCTGCTTCTGCTAATCTCCCATTCATCCTCATTAGTAAACCAATCATGTCTTCCTCTTCTTTCTGTTGTGCAACTTCTGTAGTTTGTGGATGCATTGTAATTGGCAGTTTGAATTATTTTTTGAGGATTGCAATTTCCTCTTCCTTATTCTTTATTAGTGCTTTGATGCCTTTTGCATCGTTGGGATTATGTTCCAGTTCAATGATAATTTCTTCCAAGGACTTAATCCTGTTATCCTTGGCTGAGGAGGAAGCTTTTTCCAATTCTAATTGGGCAGAGGTATTGTTACCGAGAATAGTGTCCACTCAGATGCTGTTATTCCCACTAAGACTGGTAGCTATCTTAGAAACAGACAAGTAAAGTCTACTTTCGCTTTCCTTTATGAAAATAGATAGGAGTGGAACAAAGGAGACCAACCTTATTCTTGCGCTTGATTTCCTCTCCTTCCTGATAGAGCTTTGCTGCGTCTTCTTTATCTGCCCAACTTCAAAGAGCACCTGTGCAATTACAACAACATACTACTATCGAAGAACAAAGACCTATATTCATAAATAACACAGGACCAAATGTGTGTTAACCATACAAATGCATATATAAACAAGCATACAAGAATATGGAGGAAAACTTGAATAGCCTTATTAAGATGAAAAGTAGCAAGAGGATTACAACCATATGTTCTGAACCAGCATCATCCTCCAGCAAGAAAGCCCTTCTTCACCTCAAGTAAAGCTTAGATCACCCAACACTATGAATATACACCAGAAAACCAACAACACTTCTCTATAAGATACAAAATTCCAGCCTCTGGATCTCTGTGATGAGGGATCCATATATAGATGACTGTAGGGAGGTGAGTCATCTTCTGGGGTCTTGATTAGTGTCCTCTCTCTGATAATTCCTACTTCCACTTGGAGAATGATGATCTCTTACTCATCCCTAGTCGAAAACAGAGAGGCAAGTGTCAGAGGGGAAGCTTTTGGACGATTCCATGATCTTCTACCTCACATTTTGTCCTTTCCATTTGTCCATTCCCGACCATCACACCCTACAGAGGAGCCATTTAGTATGCATTGCATCGTGTACACTAGGAAGGTGATATGCATCGCACCCTCCACACTGGGTTTTCAGTATGGTCTAGTTTTGACCATTTATGAGCAGTTTTTAGTGGAGAACTTCTGGGAGATGATGTAATCAGCTGACCTTGTTCCCTTAGGCAGTGAAGCAACACTTTTAGGGACTTAGGAGTCCTCAGTTTATGGACATTTATGATTGGGGTTTAAGTGCGCAAAAATATCTATAACAGTTTCCCCCTAAAGCATGAGGTCGTTATCTTTTTGATGTCGGGTGAAATGCTTTAATATGAGGATCTGATGTTTTTTCTAGCTCGGAGGTGACCTGTAATAAGGTACAATACAATACATTATTTTGACAACATTTTTTCATGATCTAGCTAAGGCGGGCATTCCCATGCTCAGCTTTATAAATTCATTTTCATGTACATAGGATAGACAATCGTCTGTGTGGCAGACTGATGATTTGGACTCATCATCCTTTGATTTGGATGATCATTTGTTTCGCAATGATATACACTTGATGTCTTTATATTCTTGAGTATATCGCAGCCCAGATGGATGAAACTAGATCCGAGCTCTTCAAAACTCGTTCAATCATCACTCGGAGTACAAGTCGATCCATGTGAAAAATGTTCTGGAGTCGAACATGGAAAGACATCGCCTGATTACTAGCCAATGATATAAATTCTTAACAGGCGCGAGAGGAATCACCAATAATAACGATGACCCTCAAGGTACTACAGTACAATTCACATGGTGTGAAAAATGACTTGGCGTCGAACACCACGTAAAATATCTCGGTCGAAGGCCATTGATGTAAACCTATTGCCGAAAGTGAGAAACTTGCCATTGAGGCATGCAAGCTTCAAAGTACTGAAATGGTTTTTCCTAAGTCAAATTCTTGGATAATGAGCTGATGTCGACAAGAAGTGACCCATCGCAGGAGGGCCTTAATGAATCTGACATCAATGACATGGAATGAAGCAAATGATCTTGGAGGTGAAAACAATATGACGATACAGGGTTCAGGGTGGTGGTCATGAAGGAATGGAGCATGAATGTATTGTAGTGGATGAGACACAGGCGAATTGTCTCAATGACTTCTCTTGAACATATCGGTGATACTGACGATGGATTGGTAGCGTTAACGCCAAACATGGATGGTGTCATGGACCAATGGTGATGACCAGTGAATGGAACAACCCAACCCGACTTGGATGCGGAAGGAAAGTGTCATGTTCAAGAGCGACTTGCTACCAATAAAGCTTTTTCAAGTTTTCTTCCCAATTTTCCCCAATCATTGCTGACCAGTACCTCTCTATTTTTGTCAAGCTTGAGGAGGATAACATATGCTTGTTCTATAATTCACCCTTTAGGCGAACCTGTCGCTATATTTTAGCGAGCCTAGCGATAGTGAAACTCGTTCTCGTCCACTTGGATGATTTTGTCGCTATTCGGTTTTAACGAGTTTAACGACAAAGATAACTCAGACCCTTTCAATTTTAGAGAGTCTGAAAAGAATGGAAAGGAGACTCCAATGATTCTTTTTCGTCATGTAATCCCTTAAGTCCGAAAAAGCATAAAATAATACAAAAGGGATGAATTTTCAATAGTTTTAACGAGCCGAACAAGACAAGTGCTTGATCGTTTTGTGTAATAATCCCTCAAATCCAAAAAGATTAAAATATAGAGGAGGGATAGCACTTCCGATGACTTTAACGATCCGGAGAGGCCAATCGCTCATCAATCTTTTCATATTTTACAAGTCAGTTGAAAAGAGCTTAAAGGAAACTCATTTTTTAGGAACGAGTGATGATTTCGGGTAGCAGCTGATTCCAGGTAAGGTTTGGAATTTTCCAATCATGGCAGTGTCACAAGGATGGCTAATAGAATCACTCTTCGCAGATGTTCCTCGAAGGGGTAAACAATCATATGGGGGT
>APFE030184390.1:78326-150814 GCA_000404065.3 Pinus taeda
TGAGCTTAAACTCTGGGGGAAACATTTGCTCATGACTTATGTTTATTTTTTAACGAGCTTGAACTATGTGCTAAAACTACTCGTGGGGGTTTATTTTTAATGAGATTGAACCCTGAAGTAACACTGCTCGCTAGTCATATAATAAGGATGTCTCATTTGAGATGCCATTTTGAAGGGGCTTGCATCTTTTGAAGCTTTTCCCTAGATCCTTTCTTTATGCAAGCTAGGAAACGACCAGCCTTACGAGTTTAAAGGGTTAGAGGTCCTACAAATTTAAAAAATAAATAGTCTCTCTTCGCTTGCATGCGGAAAGGTTTGCATGCCCCTGGGTATAGCCAAAAATTTCCAGGTTACCATGAAAGTTCCCCTCGTGGCAGACCGAATGCTTCCTTGGCGATGTCTACCGAAATAGACAAAGGTGAGCGGTGCAGACGCATGCCACTCACATAACTTTAAGGAAGGTATCTTATTCCAGCCTAATCCCATTTTCCTGTGAGGATGGGTGTGTCAGACTAGTCATATATCCCCCATGGAAACCCACTCTATACCCAATGTTTTCCTACCGAAACAGACCAGGGTGCATGCCCCCTGGGTTTCAATCACATCCTCCTGAACCACTCGCGCTAATCAGGTGGACAGACTGGAGTTCAATGAGACATTCCTTGCATGAAAAGACCATTTAGGGGTGGCATTTGGCTATTTGCGATGTGTGAACCGGGGAATGACATTTGTTCTACGAGCTTGACCATTCTGCCTTCGTGCGGAAAACACATTACTCTAAAGAGTGAGGAGACGATGGCTCCCATGTAATAAATATAGTCGCATCCAAGGAGTAGATTATAATCCAAGGGTCCTTGAACTACCATCATGTTCATGTGAATAATTTTCCTTCTCAAAGTAATGGGCACATTTGGAAGGATCCCTAATAATCGACTGGTTCCTTTGTCAAAGCCTGTCAGATTTCTCATTTCAGGCAAAAGCGATGGCGAACCAAGTTCTTTCCAAGCAGTTGAGGAAAGGATACTCACAGAAGCCCCTTCATTGATGATGGTACCATCCATGACCATTCTGTAAGCTTGTACAATGATTTTGAATGGTACACTAACTGGTAAACGGGGTCTGCCTAGTAGATTCCAATCGAAGGAAACGACTAGGTTGCTTGGAGGTGGGACTGAATAGACGACCGGGTATGACTCTGATGAACTTCCTTCCTATGATAAAGGAATGGGTGGACTGCCCCCAAGTTCATCGGAGTCTGTGTTTATGAAAATAATTTGAACGACATCGTTCTCTTTCTCTTCAGTGACGGTATCATTCGAAGATGAACACTCTGAAGGCAAGACTGGGTCAACTGCCGTCTTGACCTTTTGACTTTTATCTGGTATGGATTCAGAGGGTTCATTTTCAATGATAGACGCTTCGGTCAACCAAAATGACGGGCTAGCTAGATTTTCAACCAGTGGTGGACTTGGAAAGAGTTTTTTATATCCAGGAGGGAGCCGTAGCAGTGAAGTAGGACAGTCATCCAAAACGCTTTTAGCTTCATCAAGGAGGGGACAACGGTGGATGGTGTGATTTCCTTCACACAATCTACAAGCAAATATGGGATTCCTTTTCTGTCCAAGTGCTTCACTTTCACTGGTTGATGGTGTGCCTTCAACATGATCACCAGAGGTTGATGACACCAGATTGTGCAAACGAGGAGACCAGTCCCTTAAGATCTGTGGGATGCAGGGAGAATCTCGGTGATAGTAGTCTCTATTGCAAATGACACAAGAAGATTTAGGTTTAGACAGTGCAGTGTGAGAATATTTGCTAGATGATGCTTGGTTGCCCCCTTTTGATTTTGGTTCTTTTTTCTTCTTTTCTTTTTTCTCTTTCTACTTCTTCTTCTTCTCAGTTACTTTATTGTTAGCTTTATCAACTTTATCAAGCGAAGAGGAAGGAGGAGAGGGAGAATCAGACAAATTAGAAGGTTCAGAGGCAAATATACTGTCATCTAGTTGCTGAATTGATTATTCAAGAATTATGGGATTCTGAATGACAGAGGTACAGAAGAGCTAGATAGGCAAACCAATCGTCAACCCTGGAAGTGACAATGTGGCCATATGGGGTATAGCAACATCTCCCCAAGAGGAGAAGGGACTAGCATTTCCTCCAAGGGGAAATCCTTGGTTGCTAGACTCCATTTTCTCAACCTAAAGAATGACGAGGGAATTTGTGATGTTATTCCGATTAAAATAAATTTTGGCCACTTTGACACAACTTGTTTTTTTAATTTTAAAGAGTCAAGAAAAAACAAAAGATGACTCTAGTCACCTTCAATTTTTATTGAGCTTGAAGTGACAAGTGCTCAGAGGACCTTTTATTTTAAGGAGTCTGAAAAGGAGCAAAATGGCCTTCTCTAGAGATCTAGGCAGAGGGGATTACCAAACCCATCACAAAACTACAGAATACCTTTTACAGTACAACAATCAATCTTCCCAAATGCTCTGTTCAATGCATTGTGATCGATAGGGCGGTAGACACGGCTTCCTAAGGATAAAGGATGTAGCCTATTGTGGTCTTCCAAAATATACTCGATGGTACATGGGAGCACAAGTCCATATTGGCACTTGCCGTCTCAGAGTGGAGGAATCACCCAACCAACAATGAAAACAACAGTTACCAGGTTTTACGACGGCGGAATACATCTCTAGCCTAGACCTCTAGATGATGTGCATTAGGTTCCAAAGCGTTATTAGATTCATTAAATTTATTTTGAGTTGATCTTGCTTAAAAATTTGCCTTTCAGGTTCACCACGTGATGTGTATACAATTCCTAAAATGCAGTCTAAGATGATAAACAAACGTTTAATCTTCTTTTGACAATGAAAATCCTAGCTACTAAGGAAAGAAAGTTAAGAATCTTTCAGCAAAGAGCACGGAGCACACTCTAAATGCACCGTCCTAAATCAAACCAAGCAGTCAAAATGAAAATGCACATGCATGTATTTGTTTTCAGCCTTCTTAATGTATGAATGATGATAAGAAAGCTATGTGCAAATCTGAATTATTTACAAAGCGACAATACTCAACAAATTTCTTTTCAAAATGAAGTGAAGGTAAGAGAGACACTTTGCGATTTCGAAATGAAAATTGCTTTTCGACACTTTAAAAACTATTAGTTCAAATCATATGCAATAGTAACTGTATAATCGACTATCAAGAACAATGGGATTGTCTTCTAAAACTGAAAACGACAGCTACGACACTTTCAGATCAAGAAATGATAGTTCGACTATGCTACTTCTTTGCAAAAGAGAACTGAAAATGGCGCACAATACATAAAAACACTTGCAGTTATTTGTACTATGGAGGCGGAATAATGTAAGAGAAGGGGGTTTTTACAGAGTTACACTGACCATAGATAGCAAAAATCCTGAATAGGACTAAAAATAGTGAGGAAAAAAAAAGTATGAAGGTAAAGTTAACCTTTCCTGACCATCACACCTGTCACACAGTGAATTCAGTATGCAGCGCACCTACTGCACTCAGGAAGTGTCTTGCATACAGAATGCCTTGAAGGCAGGGTGCGATGGTACCAGTGTGAGACTTTGAACGAGTTTTTACTCATAATTTGCAATTCAGTTCAGGGATTTAGGCCGAGTAAGTGATGTTCAGTATATGTAAATCACAGTGGTAGATATAAGGAGGTTACTAGAGCCACCACTTAGGGCAATTAGACTATTTGCAGATCGATTGTTTAATTCATAAACAAAACCCAGAGATAGACTGAAGTAGCATTGATCTACTTTGCATTTGTATAACAAATGCAGTTCGAAGGCTAGCTAGCTTGGCTTCAGGCTTTGTCTGTAAGTTTATAAAAGAAACAAAGATAGCCTAACAAACAATCTAGTCACTCCCCAGCGGAGTCGCCATTTTGTTACCAGGAATAGTGTCCACTCGGATGCTACTATTCCCAGTACGACTGGTAGCTATCATAGAAACAAGCAAGTAAAGTCTACTTTCACTTTCCTTTATGAAAATAGATAGGAGTGGAACAAAGGAGACCAACCTTAGTCTTGCGCTTAATTTCCTCTCCTTCCTGATAGAGCTTTGCCGCTTCTTCTTTATCTTCCCAGCTTCAAAGAGCACCTATGGAATCATAGCAACATACTACTATCAAAGAACAAAGATCTATATTCATAAATAACATAGGACTAGATGTGTGTTAACCATACAAATGCATATATAAACAAGCATACAAGAATATGGAGGAAAACTTGAATAGCTTTATTAAGATGAAAAGTAGCAAGAGGATTACAACCATATGTTCTGACCCAGCATCATCCTCCAGCAAGAAAGCCCTTCTTCACCTCAAGTAAAGTTTAGATCACCCAACACTATGAATATACACCAGAAAGCCAACAACACTTCTCTATAAGATACAAAATTCCAACCTCTGGATCTTTGTGATGAGGGATCCATAGATAGATGATTGTAGGGAGGTGAGTCATCTTCTGGGGTCTTGATTAATGTCTTCTCTCTGATAGTTCCTGTTTCCACTTGGAGAATGATGATCTCTTACTCATCCCTGCTTCAAAACAGAGAGGCAAGTGTCAGAGGGGAAGCTTCTGGAAGATTCCATGATCTCCCACCTCACATTTTGTTCTTGCCATTTGTCCGTTCTCGACCATCGCACCCTATAGAGGAGCCATTCAGTATGGTCCAGTTTTTACCATTTATGAGTAGTTTTTAGTGGAGAACTTCTGGGAGATGATGTAATCAGCTGACCTTGTTCGTTTAGGTAGTGAAGCAACACTTTTAGGGACTTAGGAGCCCTCAGTTTATGGACATTTATGATTGGGGTTGAAGTGCCCAAAAATGTCTATTAACAGGTATTGTGCAATGAATTCTACAATTTGTGAGCTAATAATATCTTGTTTTCCAAGGAGGAGTACACCATTTCTCCAGTTTGTTTATGTAATTCAATCTAGTCCATTGGATGGATGTCTTTGGAGAGAACTTCTAGATTGGTCTTGATATAATCGGTAGCTGACTGTGGTTACTGCATTGTGGACTTGAAGTGACTAAGGGTCAGTTTTCCTTCTTGTATATCATATGCTGCCATTAACCTTTGTTGATTTGTAGGAGCCATTCTTAGCAATTGCTTATAAAGTTGGATCCTTATTGGCTCATTTCTTGCTTTTATTTCAGCAAATGCTTTCTTAATGTCTAAGCCTTGCTTGCTTTCCTTCTTTCCATGTGGCCTAGTAGATGAGACCTCCACATTGTGCTATCCCTCTAGCTCTGGATGATATGCGCTAGCTGATGTGTCCATAATTGGAGGAGACTGCTGTCCAATCCTTCCCTAACCTCTCATGCTGCCTGTGGTTTCTTCTAAAAATTCCTCCTCAGAATAAGGATTTAACCTTTGCCTCTTTTCTCCGGGTTGTTCTGCTAATCCATTGGTAGGGGTACCCTCTCCTCTATCTTTTTTTTTACTTTGTTCCTACTTTTGAGGAGTTTGTAGTACAGGGACTTGCGGTGCCTTGGTTTGTGCTGGGGGAACTTGCCTTGACCCTATTCTTTTGATGTGTCTGGCTTGTCTTCCATTGTTTCCTATTCTAAATCTATTACCTGCTTGCCCTTAGCTGATGCTGCACTAGTATTTTTTGATGGTTGTTGAGAAGTCTCAGCAAAAGATGTATCACCTCCTATGTGCTGGGGCATCTTGACGGATACCTGTCCAAAAGAGTCCAGGTCAAGTGTCTTTTCAAGTCCTTTCATGGCCTTCTCCAATTTCTCTTCCTTAGTAACTACTTCAACTAATGTGCCTTCTATCCATTCTTGTTGATTAGCATATTGTTGAATTTCAGGGATCTTGTGATGAACATAGGGTGCCAGGTTGTTTTTGACTTTTCTATAACTTATGAAATGACCGGGGTCATATGGTGCCCAATACAAACTTTGTTTCAGCTTAAGTTTCTCCCCTAAGATCTTGCCAGCCTGCTCCCAGGCTTCCCTTTTATTGAATATGAAACGGCCTAATTGATTTCTTATTTTGAGTTGTGCCTTTTTCTTGGCCTCACAGAAATGGATTATATCTACATGGATGAACTACCTGAAGTATTCTAGTGCAAACATCTTCATGGGCACAAATTTGGGCAGCTTGTAGGGGCACAGTTCAGAGCCATAGATTTGGATTTCGGTGTTATTCTAGTAAAAGTACCAGTCACCTATGCTGTAGCTTTTGGAAATCTACAAATTTTTTTACATTTCACTCGAAAGTCTATCTGGAGGATTTGTCATCAGTAAAGAGATGCCTGGATGTATGAACAGATCAATGAATTCACAATAAGTATAAGGCGAGTAGTAAACATGGTGGAAGACTTAGGTCCAAAAGATTACAGACCTTCTCTGTCCTTTACAATCCAATTTTTTGAGGGAAATTTGAAAACTATCTGGTTGATAGTACAACGACAAATGATATATGTATGATGTGTATTTAAATACTCTTTCTCTGTCCATGCTCATGAATTGCTCATGGATCTTATCAGATATGTAAGTGGCATAATCATACTTGACAGCAAGGGGCTGTCTTGGAGTAAAAATAGACAAGAGAACCAAGGTCGTCTCATCAACATGCTTACTTGTTTTAAATCCTAAGATGTAGGATATCATTTTTATAATGAATCTTCCTGCCTCAGTGAACCAAATATCTAGATAAGGAGGTGGGCCTCTCTCCTGGTAATCTAGTCTCGTAAGCAATTGAGTCAATCTGGTTATCTCTGAGCTGGGAAATTTGGCACCTTGGTCAAGAAAAAGTCCCAAGGAAAGAGGAGTCAAAGGTTGAGCTGGCTTGAAGTGTAGCATCTCATTGATGGATTCAGGGGTGATGTAAAAGAGCACATTTCTAGAAGGAGACATGATTGCTATTTAAGTGGGCTCATAATTTGTTGTAGCTCTGATACCACTTGTTGTAGATCTAACCCAAGAATATTATAGATCTGATAAGAAAATATAAGAAAATGCAAATAAACCCAAATATAATATGAAATGATTCTTTATTGATCAAACCCTTAAGGTAGGGAAACACCATACAATCACTCCTTAAGGAAGGAGAACACTCCACAAGCCATATGCTTGTTCCTATAAGAATACTTCTCTTCCTGTCTCTCCATGTGGAGTCTCTAGCCTCTATAGGCCTCATACATACAATACCATGCATAATTACCATGGTTTACTCATACCATCAACTAATACCATGGGCCCATTACATTATTGTTAACTACTTGTGGTCCCTTACATGACATGGGTTAACCACCTTATTTATTACTATGGCCCATCCCATTATTACATTATTACCTTGGGTACCCCATATTATCCCCCCTAGGTATATAACATTCCACCCCCCTAAGCATGTTTCGTCCCCGAAACATGGGAAGAACACAAATAATAAGATCTACTCAAAAGATTAGTCCACTGATACCATGCATGTGCATCTAGCCATCCAAGAGAAAGGTGAACCCTCGATCTCGTTGGTGCCTCGCTCGCTTGATATGGAAGTTGACCATGGCAGCCTTCTGTGTTGATGTGTAGAAGGTGGATCTTTGCTCCTCGTTATCCATCATACGGGGGTTGTTGTCCTTGTGGCTAATAGGTTTCCATCTTGTTGGTTGTTTTCTTGCAGGGTGATGTGGGTGATGATATGTTGAAGTTTTAACCCACGGTGTCTTTTTCTTTAATTCACCCTGCTGAGGTGCCTGTTGTGGTGTCTTCTTTTCCAATATAACTTCAACCACTGAGCCTTCCTCTGGTGTATCATCATCTGTAACATTTCCTTCTGCAGCCTCTGTTTTTGTTTGACTATCGACCATCAACTGCTCGTCATCTGATATGTCAGTCCCTGTAACATCTTCTGCTTCAACCTCCTTGGACTCTACCTGCTTATTAATGGAAATATCATGTAATGTAATTTTCTTCTTTTTATACCAGAGCTTCAGGAATTTCTTCTGCACATTAATATTTATAGTACCTACTAAGTCCATCCAAGGGTATCCCAAAAAAACATCCATATTATCCATCTCTGAAGCATAAAAATCACCATGCAACACATATTTATCCATAGAAATCTTCAAATCCTTGTACACTTTAACATCCTCATTATCAACCTGTGTATGTTCAATTTGTTTTGCTGGGACTTGCAATTTTTTTGCCAAATTAACATTGATGAAATTATGCTTGCAACTAGGATTTATAGAAACAATGATCTTCTCTTTTTGAATCAATCCATGAACTTGTAATAAGGATATACACATGTTTCTCCTTATCTTGTTCTCTGGCATGAGACCATATGTCTAAAAGTAATTTTTCAAATTCTTCATCGGGCTAGTTGAGACACTTCTTTTGGTTAAGTAATCCCCACCATGTGGCTGCCTCATCTTTAAAACTAGTCGTTGCCACCCATTTCCAATTATATCTAAATAACCTCTTGTATCTATTTATGTGTTCTACAATAGTAAGACCATTATCATTCCCTGTAAAAAATGCCTTGCTAGAAGCCATGAAGAGGGTTTTGAAAAAGAAAAATGGTGAAAATTTGAAATTGTCACAGTTTCTTCAATATTGCTCAAAATCTCTATTATAACCTGTTTTCAGAAATGGAACAATCATTCTGCATCTGCCCATGTGATAGAAATCCTGATCCCGGCACTAGAATTCCAGATCTACGCTGCTGCTCTCCCACCGTCACCCAAAATTTCTGAAAAAAGTGTTGATTTTAAATCAGCGATATCTCCCTCATCCGGACTCCAATTCAACTGATTTTTTTTTTGAATTTGAATATTTTTTCACAAAGATTTCAGATCTACAATTAGATTTTGCAGATCTTGCACCAGGACGTCTAGATCTGTGCCACAAATTCGCTGCCCTGAAAAATTGTCTACACCCTACCGATTTTTAGATCAGCGATATCTCCTTCATCCGGACTCCAATTTGACCAATTTTTTTTTGAAATCGACTATTTTTTCACAAAGAATACAGATCTGTAATCAAATTTTGCAGATCTTGAACCACAACATACAGATCTGATCTGCAAACTCGCCGCCCTTGAAATCCTGCAAAAAGTAAAAAACAATTTCCACTTTTGTGCCCAAGAAAGTGCTCTGATACCACTTGTTGTAGATCTAAGCCAGAATATTATAGATCTGATAAGAAAATATAAGATAATGCAAATAAACCCAGATATAATATGAAATGATTCTTTATTGATCAAACCCTTAAGGTAGGGCAACGCCATACAATCACTCCTTAAGGAAGGAGAACACTCCACAAGCCATATGCTTGCTCCTATAAGAATACTTCTCTTCCTGTCTCTCCATGTGGAGTCTCTAACCTCTATATAGGCCTCATACATACAATACCATACATAATTACCATGGTTTACTCATACCATCAACTAATACCATGGGCCCATCACATTATTATTAACTACTTGTGGTCCCTTACATGACATGGGTTAACCACCTTATTTATTACGATGGCCCATCCCATTATTACATTATTACCTTGGGTACCTCCTTCGGTACCCCATATTACCCCCCCAGGTATATAACATTCCACTTTTGTGCCCAAGAAAGTGCTCTGATACCACTTGTTGTAGATCTGATCCAAAAGTATAAGATAATAGAAATAACCCAATAATAACAAAATAGAAATAGATAGAAATGAATCTTTATTATCAAACCCTTAAGGTAGGGCAACACCATACAATCACTCCTTAAGGAAGGAAAACACTCCACAACCCATTCATACAAGAATACTTCTCTTCATATCTTTCCATGTGGAGTCTCTAGCCTCTATATAGGCCTCATACATACAATACCATGCATCATTACCATGGATTCCTTATACCATCAACTAATACCATGGGCCCCTTACATTATTATTAACTACTTTGTGGTCCCTTATATGACATGGGTTAACCACCTTATTTATTACTATGGCCCATCCCATTATTACATTATTACCTTGGGTACCTCTCTCGGTACCCCATATTACCCCCCAGCCTCTTGTATCTATTTATGTGTTCTACAATAGTAGGACCATTATCATTCCCTGTAAAAAATGCCTTGCTAGAAGCCATGAAGAGGGTTTTGAAAAATAAAAATGATCAAAATTTGAAATTGTCACAGTATCTTCAATATTGCTCAAAATCTCTATTATAACCTGTTTTCAGAAATGGAACAATCATTCTGCATCTGCCGATGTGATAGAAATCCTGATCCCGGCACTAGAATTCCAGATCTACGCTGCTGCTCTCCCGCCGTCACCCAAAATTTCTGAAAAAAGTGTTGATTTTAAATCAGCGATATCTCCCTCATCCGGACTCCGATTCAACTGATTTTTTTTTTAATTTGAGTATTTTTTCACAAAGATTTCATATCTACAGTTAGATTTTGCAGATCTTGCACAAGGAGGTCTAGATCTACGCCGCAAATTCGCTGCCCCGAAAAATTGTCTACAACCCTACTAATTTTTAGATCAGCGATATCTCCTTCATCCGGACTCCGATTTGACCGATTTTTTTTTTTTTTTAAATCAGCTATTTTTTCACAAAAAATACAGATCTGCAATCAGATTTTGCAGATCTTGAACCAAAACATACAGATCTGATCTACAAACTCGCCGCCCTTGAAATCCTGCAAAAAGTAAAAAAAATTCTCCACTTTTGTGCCCAAGAAAGTGCTCTGATACCACTTGTTGTAGATCTAAGCCAGAATATTATAGATCTGATAAGAAAATATAAGATAATGCAAATAAACCCAGATATAATATGAAATGATTCTTTATTGATCAAACCCTTAAGGTAGGGCAACACCATATAATCACTCCTTAAGGAAGGAGAACACTCCACAAGCCATATGCTTGTTCCTATAAGAATACTTCTCTTCCTGTCTCTCCATGTGGAGTCTCTAGCCTCTATATAGGCCTCATACATACAATACCATGCATCATTACCATGGTTTACTCATACCATCAACTAATACCATGGGCCCATTACATTATTATTAACTACTTGTGGTCCCTTACATGACATGGGTTAACCACCTTATTTATTACTATGGCCCATCCCATTATTACATTATTACCTTGGGTACCTCCCTCGGTACCCCATATTACCCCCCTAGGTATATAACATAATTGGCATGGCATTGATGGATGAGGTCAGGGAATACATTCACTGAAGGGAGGTAGTACATGGGCATGTTGGACTCCCAAATTCCATAGACATCTCCATTGTTCCTAAAACTATTTCTAATTTCACAAAAAAATTGGAGGTGAGGCTTGTCACCAGTTAAGTCATTAATCAAGAAATCCCTGTGAGCTAGAGGTATCCACTCTAGTTCTTTATGTGGAACATTGAGAGGTGTAACATTCAAGGCCACTGGAGCCTCCATTACTCAACTATCTGTGATTTTTCAATCTGTAATTTGGATCTATGTATCAAAGTAGATACAATAATGGCTCTGGGATTTTCTTAAGTAATGGAAAAATGAAGTTAATTCGAATTTTAATCTGTTGGGTAAATTTTACATTGAAAACAAAGTTTGCAGGGCTCCTTTGGTAAAATGGACAAAAATAGTGGTAATAGTGCGCTCTTTGAGAGCAACTTGATGATTTGAGCTAGAATTTGGGTGTGTTCTTGGAAAATTTGCAGAGGAAAGTTAAAAACAGGGGCTTGGGAACCAGATTTTAAGCAGATGCCTGTGTTTATGATCAGCTCACTGTATTTCAAGCCGTAGAAGTTGAGTTTTTTGCAAAAAATGGTCAAACAAGTATGGTTGGGGTGTATTTTTCAAGAACTATAGACTGCGTTTGCTCAATTTTTGGCTCTACTAATGCAATTCAGAGAAAAACTGGAAATACACAGGGTTTGGAGGTAATGAAGTAAATACCTGTGTTTTTGCAACGCACCCCAAGGTAATTGGCTGGTTGGATGATGATTTGTAGAGCAGGATGCCGAACTGTAGTGGTCAGGGTGATAGATTGGAGCTTTGGTGGCAAATTCGTTGTAGTTTTCATGCACAGGTTCTACAAAACAACACATAGAAATAGACGAAAAACAATCATTTTCACGAGTTTTGACAAAAACTTGGCTGTGTGGGATTTTTCACGCTTTTTGGTGATGACATCATCACGATGTAAATTTTTTGTCGTGTAGCAGGGTACGAAAGATGACGTGTCAGATGACGTGGGCACTGACTTGGAGGTGACATTAGAGGATGACGTCATCAGGGTCTCAACGAGAGAGATAAATGGTATTCCTCGCACTGCTTTTGGGGCAAAGGTCGTTTCGGGGGGAGGCGATGCGATGACCCTGGGCAAGCGACATGCATCCCTTTGTATGGCGGCGAAACCGTTTTTCATCGCGCAGTAACTTTGAGACATCAAAAGGGTTCCGATATCGATGTGCACCATCTGATTTATAGGCCTTGATTCGACTGTTGATGTTTGATGGAGTTGGCGAAGGTTTATGGCGTGGTGGTTGAGTAATAAACAGTGGATTAATTAGCATCAGGGCGAATTCTATTGGCTGTCGGGTGGATTAACGGTTAATCACCCCAACATTAATCAAAGTTTAATATTTTCATGCGGGGTGGGCTTTTCTGTATGGTTTGCAATGTGGGTTGGTTATTTGTTTAACCAAATGTCAAACAAATCCCAATGGAGCGCACGGAGGCTGGTTATTGGGCCCGGGTTGACCAATAACTCCCGACAAAAATTTAAATATGGCTATAACTTTAGCCGAGGGGAGGGATATTAAAATATTTTGGGTTTTTTATGTATTTAGTATAATAGGGGTGGGGAAAACATTTACATAAGAATTATATAATAAAGTTAACATGTTAATATGGCTTTGTGAAGGGAAGCACTAAGTTGTAGAGTTAAGAACTTAGGCTTAGGGAAATGAGAGGGTTTTTATTAGCAGAGCTAAATAGTTTAGGTTTAGGAGAAAATCAATATTTTACACAAGAAATGTGGATTCTTTTCTTAAGTCAAAACACAATTTTACTTGGTGTTTTTCGTGAAATGATGTGAACTAGGAACACTGAGCAGATCCTAGTTTCCTTGGAGGGAGGTTACTAAGTGATTGCTGTAAGGGGATGAGGGGGAGTTAGACATGCAACATCTGCCTTGTCACCACATAATTCCCATGGTGTTCATGATAGTAATGAGATAACTCACCTTTAAAGGGAAAAATTACCCATAAACATGCTTCTGCAACCGCAAAACTGCTTACCCATCCTATTACTCCTAACATTTTTTCTTCATTGTCACTGGGTGCATTTGAACTAGTAAACCCTGGATCTCTTTTTTCTTTTAGCTGCCATCCTATCTAAGTTTACCCTTATCTCTTCCAAGGTCCCATATTTAGCTGTTGAGACCCTTTACTTCTCTACCTGACTACTCATCTCCCAAGCTTGAACTGTTTGGACAAACCTTTATTCTCTATTCTAAGACAAGTAAATTGAAATATGAACTTAGCCAAGATTAAGTTGTTTGGCCATTCATGAACTATGATAAGAGTCAAGCAACTATACATAGTGAAGGCCTTCAAAATATGGAACCTTTGCAGCATGGAAAGGATGAACATATTTGGCACTTCTCTAGGAAATCATGAAAAATGAAACCTATTGGTATAGGAACCTAACACTACCTATTCAATTGCTACATCAAATTGATTCGAAATGTAAATACATGCTTGAAAAATAAGTTAAAAACCAACATCTTACTTGAATTACGTGAACAGTAATATAAAAGTAGTTTTACCTCTCATTTTTACCATTTCATTCAAATTCAGGATTGTTGGAGCTCTAGAGGTCTTTTCCCCTTTGATTTTCATCAGTTGATTCTGAGAAATTTGGTGGATTATTTTCGGCATTTTCTGGACCAGGTAGGAGCTAACCTTGAGCTCTTTAATTGCATTCTTTCCTTTTCTGATTCTGAGCAGCTTTCCTTGTTTTTCTGGGCCTCAAGGGTTTGAACAATTTGTTCTCTCCCCATCGAACCTAGTATAGATCAAAAGGTGTGATGCATACTAAGCTAGCCATTGGCCAATCAATATGCATCCTACCTTGTACACAGCTAGGGTGTGATGGGCCGAGGGAGGAAATTTTATGCATTGTTTTGTCATGGAATTTTTTCTTGTTTTTGCCCAAATCAGGATCCTAATTCTTCTCTTGTTTGTTTTTCCTAGATTCATCGAATCAAGATGTTCGTTACATGGTGTGAAAATGAGCATGAAGAAGAGGATATTATTTCCTTACATGATCTGGGTACAGTTACTACATTGCAAAACTGTGGCTTGCTCAAATTCTTCTACATATCTAGCATGAGGCAACAAATCAACTTGTTGCAATATCTTCTCAATGCATGGGATCCTACCAACCAAGTGTTCCAGATTAGATGTAAGTCCATCCCTTTGATAGTTGAGGATGTCTACTTTTTGATCGGGTTATCGAGGTGTGGTGCCCCTCTCTCACTATCAGCATCTGCCCATGTGGGTGAATCCATGAGGGATTATATTCGTCAGTTTTGTAGAGATGGCTCTCAGCCGAGCAGGGAAGGCAAGGTTAGTATTCGAGATGTCACTAACCGGTCCTGGAGGACTATTTTATTCACCTTTGGTAGATTGGTTGGTAGCGCGACTCTTCACTTGGCCAATAGGCCCTATATGCAGTATGCCTTGAAATGCCTTGAACCGAAGGTATTCAACTGGTGTGATGCAGTACTTCCAATTATAAAAGAACATCTTTCCAAGGTGAAGAACGAAAGATCCAAGAACTTTAGTTATGGTTCTATTTTGACCAATTTCTCCTTGGAAAGGATCCCACTGATGCAGCCACATTACATTTCACTTAGACTGACAGCATCGACGAAACCTGGATTCAGAGATGGGTTGATCTTATGGCCAGAGATGCTCGGCAGTCACACATTTCATTCTCTGACACCTTCTTTGAGTGGTTCAACTGTCAGCAGATGGTCCTCGCCGAGTATCCATATGTTGGGATGGATTTCCAGGGTGACCCAGATTTGGTGTTGTCGGCTGGTGAGCAGTGGGGTGTTGTAGGTAAAAAGATCTGACCATATCTCTGTTTATTGCTTTTATAATGTTCTTGTGTTTTTTAGATGTTATCAAGGCTAATCAAACCCATATATTTGTGCAGATATTGGACCAGTGCGACCAGCAATGCGCCCGAGGGTATTAACTGTCGTTCCAATGGGAGAGGCTATAGGGAGGGTTTTCCTTTGCGATCTGGACATAGCAGAGACCCTTGCAATATTGTAGGATTAGATCGAGGATCTCACCCTTGGTATTCAGGATGTGAGTACTAACGAGTTACCTTTGAGATTCAGCTCCATAACACTAGCATGCCAATTCGATGGACTAGGCTCTTACATATGATCACATAGGCGGTGACTTGTTATCACCAACACCATTAGTCTAGGGTGCTTTCCTGAGTTTTTGAGTTTTTTGGGTCGTATGACCGATTTTTTCCTAGACACAATTTTTTATTATAAAAAACTATAAACAGTTATATATATTTTTGATTTTCAGAGTTTTATTTGGTTATATTATATGATCCAGATGCAAATGTTGATTGAAATGCTTTTTCTTTTATAAATGCTACAAATGTCTATATAACACATAATTTTCTAATGAATCAGTTAATGTGCTTAAGTTTATGGAAATGCATTGATATTAAATAGAATCAAACTGCCTCTCCAAAATCTTGACCCTTAGGAACATACGATAGATAGCTAGATTTTGAATGGAATAGATGCCAGTAGGCTGTAGGATGAGGAATTGTGAGTCTAGCCTAACAACAAGTCAGTGTATGCCATGTGCGATGGCATCAGAGAGAAGCTCTATCAAGGCGTTGTACTCAGCGATGTTGTTAGTTGACCGACCAATACATACCCCTCTAAAACTCACTAACTCGCCACTTGGATCAAAAATGGCCCAGGCTGTAGATGATAAGTTTCACGTACTATGACTAGCTCCGTTAGTGTATCCAACAAATGATTCCAATAGGTCTGACATCTACAACAAATGAAAAAGTGGATTACCTAACCAAAACAATCACTCTCGACGAAAACAAAAATGTAACAAAAGCATACAAAGAGATTACTACACTTAATCAAGCATAGTAACACTTAAGATACGACCCATTTCGGGGTTGTGATAGTGGAATTCCATCGTAATCTACAAGTTTGTAGGCTCCTTTTGCTAATACTCGCTTAACAATGTAGGGGCCCATCCACAATGGTTGGAACTTACCTGTTCCCAACTTATTGGATTCTTGCTCATAAAGCAAGACCAAGTCACCTTCCGAGAAGACACGAGGTTTGACATTCTTGTCAAATTGCACCTTGACTCATTTCTTATGAGCTTTGTTAGCCAAGGCTGCATCATGATGGGTTTCATCCAATTGGATTATTTCCAAGAAATGAGCCTCTTCCTTTGAAGTTCCGGGGAGAAGGTCGACAGCGAGCTTGAGAGATGAAATTTCACACTAAATCAGTAAGACCGCTTCCAGGCTATACACTAGCTGAAAGGGTGTAAATCCGGTTGCATTTCTCACTGATGTCTTATACGCCCACAAGGCCGAGTATAGGATTAGGTGCCAACTCCATTTGTGGACTCCAATCATCCTTTGGAGCATGCGCTTCTAGACTTTGTTGATGGCTTCAAGTTGTCCGTTAGCTTGAGGATAATACAGAGTAGAACTGTCGTGGGACAGTCCTAATTTGGAAACCAATTCAACCATAATTTGATTGCGGAAATGTTATCCATGATCTGTGACTATAGCTTGTGGAACACCAAATCTAGAGACTACATGGTTGAAAAAGAAAAGAGAAACCGTTTCACCGCTGTTGTTTAATGTAGGCATCGCGTCGACCCATTTTGTAAAATAGTCAGTTGCAACCATGATATACCCATGCCCCTTGGCCGAGGTGGGGTTACATGTCATGAAATTTATGCCCCATTTGGTGAATGGCCCAACAACAACTACTGGATGCAGAGGTGTGGGTGGTAGTCTGGTTTTGCGGTTGAATATTTGACAAGCATGGCAACTTCTGATTGTGATTATGCAATCTTTGAACATAGTAGGCCAGAAGTAACCTACTCATAAGATATTTTGCATCATAGCGTAACCAGATTGATGCCCCCAACAATGCACCTGAATGGCAGTCATTCAAGACTTTTTCGGCCTCCTCATGCGTGAGGCACCTTCATAGAACTATATCAATACCATGACAGTAAAGAGTATCACCGACGATCATGTAATCTTTTGCTTTGTAACGAGTACGTCGTTGTTCGGAGCGAGAGGTATTAGGCCTGTATGTTTGGGTTTGGAGATAGATTATTATATCTCCATACCACGAATTGCTCGACGATATCAAAAACAAAGATTCATCCATGATTTATGCTTTGGATGTTGAATCGTTGGATGACGATGAGAAGTCACATAGTAACTCCGTGAAAACTAGAGATTTCTTTGATTTGGATTTGACAAATTCCAAATCAAACTCTTGCAAAATGGTTATCCATTTTGAGTATTTTCCCCTAGTAACTGACGTGACAGAATGTAAGTCATAGGGTTGCAATATGACAAAATGGTAGTTTTGCGAATAAGGATATAGTGTTGAAATCTCTGTACTGCTTGAACAGCTGCAAGAGTCAGCTTTTCAACATAGGGGTGCTTACTTTCTGTATCATTTAAGTTTCTATTTAAAGAATAGACAAGATGTTTGATTCCATTGTCTTCTTGAACTAAAACCATTGCGATGGTTGTATCTATTGCAACTAGATACAGGTTAAAGTCTTTTTGATAGTCAGGAGCATACATTAATGATGCTTTTATTAGGTATTCCTTCAGAGCATCAAAGGAAGCTTGTGCAACCTGATCCCAGTTAAAGGGAACTTCTTTTTTCAAAAGACATGTATAACCTTTAGCAAGTTTGGTGTAATTTGGAATGAACCTCCTCAAACGTTTTTTTCCCTTACAGTTTCTGAATCTGAAGGAAATTTGAAGGTGGAGGCATATCGATGATTGCTTGAACCTTACATGGGTCGAGTCAAATCTCCTCGTTAGAAACTACGAAACCAAGTAAACGACCAAAACTAACACAAAAAACACACTTGGGCAGATTGAGTCGTATCTTGTAGTGTCGACAACGTAGAAATATAGCTCTCAAATGCTGCGGATGGTCAGTTTGCTTTCACGAATGAGCTGACGGTAGATCATCGAGATACGATTGAACGATGTTCTTGATGTCATGGAAGGTGTAGTTCATAGCCCTCTAAAAATTTGCCCTTGCATGCTTTAAACTGAAAGGTAATTTGTGGTATGCGAACGTGCCCCATAGACATATAAATGTTGTTTTTGACTGGTCCTATGGCAGATATTTATTTGATTATACCTAAAAAATCCATCCATGAATGAAAATATTTTGCATCCAGCGCATTCATCAATTATCTGGTCGATGAAGGGTGTAGGGTAGTTGTCCTTTGGAAAAGCTTGATTTACATCCCTATAATCAATGTACACTCTAATTTTTCCTTGCTTCTTCATCACAGGAACAATATTCGATACCCAATTAGTTAGAGGAACAGGGTAAATGAAACCAGCATGTAAAAGTTTTTCAACTTCTGCCTTGATGGCAGCAACTTTCATTGGGTGTACCTATTGAAGCCGTTGTCATACCGGCTTAACATCTTGATACATCTTGATTTCGTGTTCAACTATGGTCAAGTCAATGACTGTCATTTCTTCATATGACCATGCAAAGACATCTCTGAATTCACGAAAGAGAGAGAAATATGTTTCCAGTTCTGAAGAAGAGCAAGATTTGCCGACATGAATATTCTCTACAACATTAGGTTTAGTCGAGATATTTATGGCAATAGTTTCTTCAATATTGGACGGATTTTGCTCAGAATCCACCGTATTTACAGTATTTGATAGAAAATCAAAAACTGAAGGATGATTAAGGTCACTAGAATAATCTTCATTGTAATCGTGAAGATGGGAATGATGGTGGTAATCTTCCCATGGTGCCTCTCCTATCATCATTGAATAAATGATTCCTTTGTTTGTAGAATGTACATGCGACCAAGGATCTAAAGAGGTGCCATATTCTTTAGACCTATCTATCGAAACACTCGATGAGCATTGATTTGCGTTTGCCACCGAGGCCAAGAAAATCGATTGCTACAAAATTTCTATTAGGCTTGCAGGCAATACCTGGTGATGATTCATGCCAACAAAATGTTTGGAAATCTTCTGAATCTTTGTAGATATGGAAGATATCATATTGCAGGTTTCCATCGCGGCCACTTCTGCTAGATTACTTAGAGGCGGTAGGGCAAAAGTACCCATTAAGGTAGGGTCTTTTAGGATGCCTACTCCGACATTTTGAAGCAATTAAGAGCTTCCATGGATCACTGGAATGCTTCTCGTAACTTGTGAACTATTGGGGAGAAAGGTTTGTTGGTCAAAAATTGTAATTCTTCCTTGAAGGGAAATGCAATATTTCTAAAATATGTTGGGACAACAACAACCATGATGTAAATCCAAGGCCTTCCTAGCAGGATATTGTAATAGAGGTTTCTATCAATAAATTCGACGTCAATTTATACTGTCTTGCCCCCAGTTCAACTTGTAAGTTACTTAAAATCCCATAAGGGGTGTATGTTCATCCATCAAATGCTTTTAATGTCATTGATGATCTTGACAAGGGTGGTGAGCCTAAATTTTTCTAGCAACTCATTGACATAATGCAGGTAGATGCTCCCTCATCAATGGTTGTTCGATGAACAGTTTTGTTGAGGTGTTTTACCTGGATGAGGAAAGTGAGTTGAGCCGGTAATTGAGGTTTGTAGCGTTTATGATTAGAGGCCACAAGATTGGAATCCGTTAGGTCAATCACACATATTACTGATAATAGAGCCAGGTTTTGGGAGGGGTAATTTTGCAGTATTTCAAGTGTCGACATAGCGGATGGAGATTGGGCCAAATCCTCTACTATATTATAATTATGTGATGCTCAAGCATGAGGATTAAATGTCAATTTGTGTACTACTCCCTTTAGCGGATTTATTGTTAGTTCAGGAATGATGGTAGGCAGAACTTTGGTCAAAGTTGTTGTCAAACTACTAGGTTGATTTGTAGCCTTGTTGTTCGACAGTTGTGGATTCCCATAATCTTTATTCCTTGTTCATATCAAAGCATCATCTTGTGGTTTCGAAATGGACAACATAAGCACTTGGGATGGGGAAGCATTTTCGATAGCAACTGGATTGGTTTCTAGGTTTGGAAATAGATCAGTCAATACTGTTGAGGTATTTGAATTCTTAAAGAACTTCTTGACCTCAGTTTTATGTGGACACTCTTTCGTCCAATGGTCTCCATCGCATATGAGACATAGATGACTAGGTTTCTTTTGCCCAAAAGGGTTTCCAGAAGGTTTCTCAAGAGTCAAATCTTCCTGTTTCTTCTTTTTGGTTTTGCCTTTCTTTTTGCCCCCTGGTTGCTTCAGTTCTTTGCCTTTGTCGAATGACACAACATTAACCTCTGAGGTAGGAAGTTTGTCATTTGGTTTTTTACTGGAAACTGCAAGGGCCTTACCAGATGGGGCCTTTGCGGTTTGCATACTTGAGGTGCCAATCATGCTATCACCGACATGAGAGTCCTTGTTCAATTTAGGAGGAGGAGGAATGGAAAATTCTAGTCTAGGAGCATCGGGAATTTTGTCATAGAGTGTGCCAGAATGAGTATAGATCAAGTCTAGATATTGTGCATGAGCAATGACTTTCTCTTCAGTGACAAATCCTCCCTTAGCCACATCTTTTGTAACAGAAGGTAACGATGACTTAATAAACAATTCAGCTAGAAGTTGATCAAGAACATATGTCTTTACCATTTGACAATGACGTCGCCACTCATGAATATGATCAGATATGTGAGTGGCTATTCTCTGTTTAAAATTGGTAAGGAGCTCCATTCCTGTTTCATACCTTATGGGTAGTAGAAAATTGGTTAAAAAGGTGGTGGCAAGGGCGCTGAAGTTATCAAATGAAGCTCTAGGAAACTCGATGTACCATTTTCTTGTCGAACCAGTTAGCGTTCACTAAAAAAGGCGAAGCCTAATCGAATTATCATTGAGGGTGTTGGACGTACACCAAAAATGAAAGGTCATTACATGATTCGATGGATATTCACCCCAATTTCCATTGAATTTAGGAATATCTAATGGAAGTTTATGAAGAATTGTTGGCCACCAAGGGGCGTAAGCAATTGGATCATTTGTTAGCTGATTCAAATATGGTAATTCTAAAGTTGCTACGAAAGGCAACTATTGATTCAGGTTTGGCGAAGCGTACCCAAGATAAGATGGGATTGCCTGCGCAGTGGGCCTTTGCACACTAGAATAATGTATTTGATGTTGTTAACTTTGATACGGTTGATGGGCATAACCATTATAATATGATTGTTGGTAACCATTTTGAATATACGACTGCCCATTGTCTGCAAAGCTTTGTTGCTCAGGTCCTTGGTAAGCTTGTTGGAATTTCAGTTGTTGATATTGCACCAGCCATGGTTTTTGGACCATTTTCTATTGTCCAATACTATATGTTTGACCAAGATGAGGGCTGATATTACCCGTTTGAGCCTGGTTCACTTCCATTAAGGAGCCACTAATCTACGGTTGTGATTGAGTCGTGGAGACAAGAGGTTGTTGTATTATGACCTGAGAGACTTGAGGTTGACATAGGTTGATTTGGTTGCATTGAATATACAACTCTTGGTTGTTGAGGCAGTATTGGCACCCAACCACTGGATGCAATTCCAGCTTGACCCAAATTTTATTGTGAACTCTCATATGGTTGTTCTCCCGGAGGGAACAATGAAAAGACATATTGCCCCCCATATGGCGGCAATCTAGTGTTCAAAGGTTAAATTAGTCTTTGGAGACTAGACTACTCAAATTGATACTAATGTGAAGGATCAATTTGCTGAGTCTCAACATAAGAAACTTCGGATATGCTTTCAGATGAACAAATAGGAACACATCATGCTGTCGAAACAAGCCTTCGGTGGACTCCATTTAGTGGTTGAGAACTAGTTGGGACAGATGGTATACTAGTGAACATTGCTGGAGTAATGGCAAGAGGTTCTGTTGTTTTTGTATCAGATGAGACAGTCCTAGATGTCGACGGTTGTTCAGACATATTGAGTCTACCCAAAAGATTTCCTAGTGATTCGACAGGAACTTGTGATGAAGGGTAATTAAAAGAACTAACTTCTGTAGTAAAAGGATATAGGTGGATCCTAGTTCCAAAATGCAATGGGGTACTGGATGGAAGATCCTCCATAATCTCTTCTATAGCAATCATTCCAGGTGGAAGAGGTAGACCATCCAGTCCATAAAATATTTTCGGTGCCTAAGAAGGTATAGATTCGGTAGCGAAAGATGTTGGAGGGGTGACATCTTCCGAATCAACCCTAGATGGAGGTAGTTCAAGAATAGAAGTGTACCATTACACTAGGATCAGTTCTAATGTCCTCTTGTAATTGCATAACTTCTTCTGTAGAGGCAGGGGTACCAGAAATAATTGGAGTAACGGGAGTCTTTGATGATGTTGAAACACAAGTTTCAAATAAACAGGGAGACTTTGACCTAGTTAAATGAGATCGATTGGCCCGGAATGGTTTCATTTCTGGCGTCAGAGACAGTTGACTCGTTAATTTCTGTGAATGACGGGGTTTTGATTGACTTTCTTCCACAATTGCGGATTACTTGATCAATTCAAAATTAAAAGGGGAAAATGTTATTCCGAATTAAATGAATTTTATGACGCTTTGACACAACTTGCTTTTACAATTTTTAAGAGCAGAGAAAAAGCTAAAGATGACTCTAGACACCTTCAATTTTTAATGAGCTTGAAGTGACAAGTGCTCAGATAGACCTTTTCTTTTAAGGAGTCGAAAAGGAACGAAAGTGACTACTCTGAAAATCTAGATAGAGGTATTACCAAACCAATCGCAAAATTTCAATATACACCTCGGTGGTAAATTATAGAGAAATTACCGAGGACTTTATGTATGGCAGTCAATCTTCCTAAATGTTGTGTTCAGTGCATTGCGATTGATTTGGCAGCAACCATGACTTCCTAAGGATAAAGGATATTAGCCTATTGTGGTCTCCCAATATATACTCAACGGTACGTGGGAGCACAAATCTGTACTAGCACTTGTCGTATCAAAGAGGAGGAATCACCAAACCTACGACGAAAATGATAGTTACCAAGCTTTATGATGCCAAAATACATCTCTAGCGTAGACTTCAAAATGTTGTGCGTCAGGTTCCAAAGTGTTTTTATGTTCATTAAGGTTTATGTTATAGTTGATCTTTCTTAAGAAGTTTTCCTTTCAAGGTTCACCGCGTGATGTAGATGTACAATTCCTAAATATGCAATCTAAATGATAATTAGTCATTTATTTTCTTTTAGCAATGAAAATCCTAGCTACTAAGGAAAGAAGAGTAAAATTATTTCAACATAGAGCAGAGAGCACAAACTAAATGCACTTTTCCTAAATCAATTTCCCATGCAGTCTAAATGCAAATGCACATGCATGTATTTTTTTCCTGTTTCCTTAATGTGAGAATGCCCAAAAAGAAAACTAAGTACATATTTGAACTACTTTTCTTCAAAGCGACACTTTAGCAATTTCTTTTCAAAAACGAAAGGAAGACTAGGATGACACTTTCAATTTTGAATGGAAAACTATTTTCGACACTTCAAATAATTGACAATTCAAATCAAATACAATGGCAAAATTACAATCGACTATCTAAAAGAGGAAGACTTTACGACACTATTTTTCTTGACTGAAAACAACAGTTGCAACACTTTTGAATCAAAAGACAACAGTTCGATTAAGCTAGTTTTTACAAAGGAGGACTGTAAATGATGAAAAATACATAAAAAACATTTACAATTCCTTATAAATGGAGGCTGAATAATGTGAAAGAAGAAGGCTTCAACAATGATACATTGATCATAAGCAGCAAAACTACTAAATACAGCTGAAAACAATGAAGAAAAAACCAAAATATGGAGAGAGAAACAATCTCATTCAATCATCGCACTTGTCCTTAAGGGAAACAGGGATGCATCTCACCTACAGCACACGGGAGGTGCGATGCATCCAGACTGCTAATGAGAGATAATGCGATGCTCTAGGGAGGAGACTGAGCTTGGTTTTCACCCACAATTTGCAGCTAAGTTCAGGGATTTAGGTTGAGCTTATGATAGACAGTAAATACAAAATATAGAGGTATGATATAATGAGGTTATTGAGCTACCACCAGGGCACTTAGGATGTTTGCAAGTCATACGTTCAGTTCATAAACTAACCTGGAGATTGACTAAAGTAGTGTTGATCTACTTTTCTATTGCATAGCAAAAGTAGTTCAAAGGCTAGCTGGCTTAACTTTAGGCTCTGTCTATAGTTTATAACGAAAACAACAATAACAAACAAACAAACTATTCACTCCCGAGTGGAGTTGCCATTTTGTTTCCTGGAAAACTAGTGTCTACTCAGATCTGCTAGTCCCACTAAGACGGGTAGCTATCTTAGACACAAACAATTCAGAGTAACTTGTGTTTTCCTTTATGAGAGATAGATGAGATATAAGAAAAGACCACCAACCTTATTCTTTTGCTTGGCTCCTTGCTTGTTTCCCCCCTCCTTTGATAGAGCTTTACCACTCCTTTCTCACTTGTCCCGCTTCAAAGAACACATGTAGAGTCAAAGTAGCAAAATAACATCAAAGCATAGAGATCTATAACCATAAACAATGTAGAATCAAATGTACGTTAACCATAAAAATGCATACACAAATACAAGACTCAAAAATATATAAGTATATGGAGGAAAACTCATATAGATTTATTGATAGAAGTAGTAGAAGAGAGGATTACAACCCAATTGTCTAATCCACCGCCATCCTCCCAGCATGAAAGCCCTCTTCACCTCATGAAAAGCTAGATCACCCAATAATATAATGCTTCACAGAGAAACCAACAACACTTCCTTACAAAATACAAAATTTAAGCCTCTGGATCTCTAGGATGAGGGATCCATATATAGATATTTGCAAGTGGGTGAGTTAGTTTCTGGGATTTTGATTAGTGTCATTTCACTGATAGTTCTTGGTTCCAATTGGAGATTTCATGATCTCTTACTCATCCCTAGGTGAATTCAGAGAGGCAAGTGTCATATGAGCAATTTCTAGAAGATTCTTTGAGTTTCCACCTAGCAAACCGCCTCTGCCATTTGTCTACTCTCACACATTGCACACTATAGAAGGGATTTTCAGTATGCATCGTGCCCTTTGTGTGTAACATGTGAGACACATCGCACCCTCAACATGGAGTAGTCTGTATGGTCCAGTTTTGACTAGATCTGAGTAGATTTTCAGGGAGAACTTCTGGGAAATGAGGTAATTAGTTTACCTTGATCTTTTAGGGTTTGAAACAAAAATTTTAGGGGTTTGAGAACCCTTGGTTTATGGACATATGTGATTGGGGTTGTGGTGCCCAAATATGTCTATAACACATGGACAGACGAATGAACAAACATGCACCTTTCATGAGTAGATAAGCATATCAAGCCTTCAAACATGTAAGCAAGGAACAACATGCCAAAGAATAATGAAGCGAAACAAAGACCATCGAAGACTCCATGCACTTAGAATGCAAAGGTGAAGTTGTGATACACCATGAATATATTCATCACCTAGTAGCATTATAGCTCGACATGCACTCCAACAGCAGCACGAATGTACTAGCACTATCATGTTGAGTCATCTCATGATTCATGTCACCCACATCTCTATTATGGGCTATGTTTTCAATCAATGTAATGTAACGTGGAAGCTAAAGAGACCCACTTGTTGTAAAAAGAGTCATGCAAAGTGGAAAAGTCATGGAAGTCAAACATTCATGAGGGTATTCGAACAACCATAAGGGTTAGTTTCACCCTTGACTATAAATACCCCCTAATTTGTACATGCAAAGGACTTTTCACTTCAACTCCTCCCACATAGCCAGGAGAGTCTGTAATATTTTCTTTTAGGAGTAAGTAGTGCCTCCAATGCCCCGCTCACAGGGTTAGTGATGTATGGTGGAATGATGTGTCCTTGAATTTTCGCTTAACTCAGAAGCCTTCTAACAGGCCATCACATTTTCACACATGTATTGTAACTGTTGTAAGACTAATCTTCAATACTTGTAATGCATGTTGCTTTAACATATGTTGAACACTTGAACTATTTCACTTGTTGTAATACATAATATGTTAATGCACATGTGTTGTATATGTTATTAAGGTTGTCTCACCCATGGTGGCTATCTCCCTGGACATCAGAAAGACCTTTCACATAAAGCTTGATGTAACAACCATTGCACTCATTCGACTCATCCATTGAGTGTTGTATGTGTTATCTTACCTTGTGTGTTGTGACTGCCACATCTGTGAGGAGTTCTCCTCTGAAAGCTGCAGCCTTTTGTGTTATGTGTTCCTAGCTGAGTTAGGACTTTATCCCAACCAACTTGGGACTCACTCTCGCTCTCTCCCCTTACAGTGAAAGAAGCATTGACAAAAGTGCACTAGCATTCACCAGCCATGCAAAGCACACTTCTCAAAGGCATAGAAGACCACTCTCCTATGTTGACAAGAAATATTTGAGGCAAATCCTTAAGACAATGGCAACCAAGCCATCATGCCAGATGGGACTCCCACACCAAACGGTGCGAGGTCTAGTTGGGACTTCATACCCGAGTGATCCCCTGAATGTTAGCGAGTCCAATACCGTCAACATTTATGGCAGTAGAAAGAGGGCAACCAATTGTATATGGCTAAACATCCCCTCACACTCTTTCATCAACCATCTAGTCAAGGTAGTAACTCGCACTCCCTGTCACCTACACGTGAACAAGACACTCTTGTGATCTTGGTATTAGATTGTTGTAGAAGAAATGGGGGGGAAGGTAGCGGAGGAGGTGGAGGTGGAGACGAACCAACAAACTCAAATCTAGAACCATCAGACTCTAAACGAGAGGAAGAGAGCGAAGAAGAAGAAGAGATGGCTGACCCAAATCTTGAATGGATGACTCAGGGATCATTGCCTCTCTCAGTTATTCTGCACAAGATGCCAAAACGAGTGGAGAAGATGAACATCAAGTTCAACCCTAACAATATGGTGAAGGTGGAAGACCACTTAGACAACTTCTACCTACAACTGTAGACCCTTGAGGTTTGGTTTGACAACGTAGCATGTAGATTGTTCCGAGGTACCTTGGATGGTCATGTAATTGCATGGTATCATAGCCTTCAACTAAACTCTATACAGAACTAGGGTGCATTTAAGCGTGATTCAAGAACATGTTCCTTGAGAAGTTTTCTGATGAAAAAACCCCATCCATGCTACCCAAACAGTTGGGAAGTCTCAAGATGGAGGGAAAAGAAAAGTAAAAGAATTCAATCAAAGGTTTACGCATATTCCAAACAATTTTGCAATGGACACTAAACCTCATGACTCCATCACTATTGATTACTACACTTCTGCACTACCAACCAACATTGTGTAGTTCGTCAAGTGAGTTGTGAAACGAACACTCTTGGAAAGTTGCAAAGAGGCTATTGTTCTTGAGAAAGACCTACGTGCAATCGAAGTAATCAAGGATGAAGAATCAACGGAGGACTCCAAGGATGTTAGTAGGAATCCCCAAGCAATGGAGACCAAGGGTATAGACAAGGGAGAAATTGATATTGAAACCCTCACTCGCCTTGTCAACAACTTGACTATGGAAGTGTCCAAGCTCAAACAGCAGAAAATGGACACATTTGCAAGAAGCCATCCACCTAGACAAAGACATGTAAACAACTCATCGAGTGGCTCATCAAGCAACAAAATATTAGCTTCAAAAACTATGTAGAAGTCTATGTTCCAACTCGAAGAATGCGCAAATGATAGGTTGTGTTCCTTCCACGAAGAGAAGCACCTTGAGAACTCTTGTTTGGAATGGAATCGAGTCATTAGTTTTGTTTGTAGTCATACATTCGATGCAAAAATCAATATGTAGGAGCAACCAAAAGAGATTAATGATGATGAAGAGGTTGCACCTAGTGAATTCATATCAATTATCACAAGTAATGTCAAAGAGGAACACCGAGAAGTAACCCCAAAATAAAAATGATCATTACAATCTTAGGAGTAAAGGGGCTCCACCTACACTTGGGGAAATGCAAGAGATGGTGAGACTGCTAATGAAGATGGTATATCCATCAGCTTCCCCAAAGAAGAAAACACAAAGCAAGTCCTAGAAGATAGCGACAGATAAGAGTACTTCCATGTGCATCAAGTTGCAAAACACTTCACCGGATAACATGAACATCCAATCCACCTCGGACACCTTAGTAAGTCTACCACCTCTAGACTACAAAATTGTTGAAGACATCAAGAAAACTTGAGTGAACATCAGTTTGTTTGAGTTAGCTAAGGTTCAGAGTCCGTGAGATATCCCGTTGCACGTAATGGGATAGACAGTAATAGACAACACAGCCTCAACCAACAAAGGGGAGCGCACACCTCCTAGATCACTTTGTACAGTGCTAAACACACTCCGTATGGAAAAAGAAAACTTAAGTTTCCCTCCATTCCTACCTTCTTTCAAAGATTTTAACTACAATGTTCACAACTGCTTGGTTGATTCTCGCACAACAACCAATGTCATGTCGCTCTCCATCGCTAAGAAGATCAATGTGCAATGGAGCAAGACATCTACACGAATCATCCAACTTGATCGAACATTAGTACCAACCATTCATGAATTGTGAGATGTGATCATTTGACTATCTCATGACAGTCGAGTCCACTAATGCATCAACATAGTTGTTGTGGACATACCAGAAGCATATGGTCTATTACTCAGCAGAGACTGGTCCAAGAAGCTAGATGGATATTTTTCTACAGAATAGTCTCACATGTGGCTTCTATATAAGGGAAAATGCATCCAAATCTAGGTGTTATGCAGAGGTATATGAAACACAATGTCACTCTGCTTAATGGTGAGAATGAATCGTTGGCCTTCGTAGAACTCATGTTTGGAAACTGTCTTTTGGAAACAATATTGGAGTGTTATCCTGCACGGCCAGCTCCAACCTCATAATACAAACAATTGGGACTCCTTCCTTGCCCAATTGATGGCAATGAAATGTGTACAGTTCATTGTACCAATAACAACAACAATAGTAGTAGCAATACAAGCATTTCAAACAATCCATGTATAAACAAGTTGTGAGCCATGGATTTTGACGAATCAAAGACATATGATGGATCAAGGACCAGGTTTAGCTCAGTCACACAAAACAATAGAAAATGCATGATTTCAAGTTGTTTGAAGTTAAAATTCACAAAGAACATCGCTAAGCATGAAGCACTCATGTTGGGATTACCAAGAACCCTCAGCCTCAAAATGATCGCACTCAAAGTAGTACTACAATCCGCGAATAGTGTTGATACTTTCAAGGACATAACAATTGATGAAGGTAAGCACAAGCAATCTCTGAAAACTGCATCTGATGGCAAGAAAGGCAACCCCATCCCCGAGGGGCTAGGTTATATCAACAAGCTCTATGATTTTTAGAACTTTGGTCAAGGACCAAGGAACAATAGAACCCACAAGCCCACCACTATGAATAAACAAAGAAAATTAGGGACCAATCACAATCCAAAGATGGTCAGCCTTGTTACAAACTGTGCGCTGCAGTAGTGGTGAGATTTTGACTGCCTGATCATATAGTACAAGGATGTGTCCATAAGAGAAGATGACAGCTTGAGTACATACGACACACGAATAACCCAACATGAGATTCCAGGTAAAGGATGAGCCAAACCATTGTAGCAAAAGTTAGGTCAGAAAGCATTGACTAAGTTATTGGATATTTTGGTTACTTGCAAATTTCATTGTCATATGTGGGTTTCTAATTTAAATCCGCACATAAGAAATCTAAGAAAATCCACATATGCATTTATTTCAAGAACTTGAACCATTCCCAGAATAAAAACAGCTACCTCGTGCCATCATCCAGGCCTATGTTGCATGTAGTACCTGAAGCAGTGGTAGTGTCTTCACTTAATGGTTTTTTCAAATGTCAACAGGTTTCGGTAGGGGAGCCCGTGGAATTACAATGGTCCACGAGAAGCTTGGCCCACAAACGTATCAACTACAATCACTTGATGGGAGGATGGACAACCTTCTTGTCAATGACAAAGATTTCAAGAATTACTTTCAGTAGGTTGGGCCATGATTGTCTCATGTACATAGTCTGCTTGTTGCTTGTTGTTTTCATCTTGTTTTCTTTGCTTATTATCTTTGTTTTTACTTTTTTTGATTCTGCTTACTATTTTTGTTTACATTTTTTTTGTTTTCATTGTATATTACAATTTTTGTTTTCGGAAATAAGTGCTGCCAACTACGATGTTCTTTCTTTTGAATAGAATATGTGGCTAAAATATGAAGAGACTTGTGACACTCCAGCACTTGGCCAGTCTTGTGTCTATCTTCTCTCTGCTTGGTTATAACCTTTAGTCGATGAAGTCTTGAAGGAAAATACGAGCCATCTGGAAGGGAAGTTTTGGTCCAACCATGAACATGTGTCCACACTGGGAAGCCCCATGCCTGTAATCAGTGTTCTACCCTGTTTGATCAAGCTCATCCAACTAGTAGAAATGAAGAAGGGGAAAATCCAAACAAGCAAACCTACATCAGAGGTCTTACATGCTTCTCGAAAGGAAAAAACTCTTCTCCTCTCAATAATTTGGGATCCCTCTTCTACCCCAAAAATAAATAAGTGCCTATGCACAGTCCTCTTAAATAATAGAAAGGCGAAAGAAGAGAAAGGTTTCCTGCACAAAGAAGTGAAGCATACAACTCCACCAAGATAGTGACCAAGCTCATTGGTAGTGAAGAAATGTTTGTGTTCCTACATTACTCCATTGGCATACTATCGAGGCCTATTGGCAGTGGATCAACACCAGAGATGAAAATTTATACGCTGAAAATCTTCAGCCCGCAAGCTAAACTACCCTTCCCAGATTCGAAAAACTGAGATATAAGTTGAATTTTTTATTGTGTTTGACTGTGTTGGCAAAGGGTGAACCATGTATGTCCATGGGGTAAGTGGGGAAGCTGAAGTAACCCATGCAATGATTCAATACTCCCCAAAAGACCAAGGCCCTATGCTAGCAATGAACCAAAATAGAGAAGCTGGTTCTACCAATGTGTCACCAAGTGCTGTAGCAACTACAACCACCCTCCAAAATTTTGGCCTACACCTAATTTCAAAGCCTCCGTTAGGAGTTCCGCTTGATGACTGCACACCCTTAGGTTCACTCTATGAGCCATTGGGAGTCCTTTCATCTACCTCGCTTGTTCATTCCCCAGGTTTTGGCATGTTGGTGTCTAAGTCATGCTTGTGACCATGTTCTAGTTATGCTAAAAGTATGTGTTTCCTGTGTACTTGTTGTGTTCGCTATGAAAGCATTTGTCTCACTCACATGAAGTCACATTCACTGTCGTACAAGCATCGTCATGGTTGATCAATGATAAATCACGAGTTAGGCGATTGTCGCTTGCGCCATTAGTGAGTCATGTTGAACATGTGCGTCTAGATGTTTTGAGTCATTTCTTTGTCAAGTCATATGAGTGTGTATTTGCATGATCACCTACGCATATTTTGATCGTTCACACACTAAGTTAGTTTACTAAAGTTCTGATGACTGGACTGCCCCTCTGACAGCCAGACCATCACCCCGCCATTGACTCAATCAATTGTCACCCGGAACAACACAAAAGCACCAATCAAATCTTCCAATATGCGATGATCGCAAAAAATCCAATTAACTTTCATGTTGACCACCTAGACAGTCGAACTCGACAACCACCCCGGGACTGACTCCCCTAAAATATTGCATAGAGGCTACTAACATTGCCTCCTCTACTGACTAAGGAAATTGTGCAGATGGGTCGGACGAACAACAAGTTCTTGTCCCTGTCTTCGTTGGAAAATTGTGTAGTTTTTCCAATCAGTCCTTCCAACAACTAACCAGCTTCTCATCGAGGAAACTATGTAGTTTTCATGACCAAGCCTTCAACTAAATGATAGTCTGCTCAACTCAGAAACTACACAAAGATGATCAGCTTCCCCACTTTTCAGCCTCAATGCAGTATTCTTGACCAACAACTCCAAGTAGAAAACTGCCAATTCCCTCCAGGAATTGCCTAGTTTCTGCTGCTAAGCACCCAGAAGCTGACTGCTGGTCCCCCTTATGAATTGCACAGTTTCTACTATGAGTAACCAAGCAGTCAACTAGCAGTTCCCTCTAGGAGTTGCGCAATTTTAGCTACTAGGCTCCCGACTATTTCCTCCCAAAAACTGTGCAATTCCTGCCTATTGGATCAATTCGTAACAGATGCACCTTCTATAAATATATTGGGATCTTACTCTGGTTTTCATAAATCGCATGATTGTTCGTGAGTTGAGACGTTTATTAAAACCTTGCAGGCCGGCCTATTCCTCCAGAAAATTGCGCAAATTTTGCCTCACAACCCCTCCCTCCCACTCATTCTCAAAATTACACAAATCCTTCCTACCTTACCTTCCTATAGCCCAAACTATCTCTCGCAAAATTTTTGCAAATTTTCCTTCCAGCCGAGTCGGACCACGTGCACAGTGACTGTCGACTTAGATTCCCCATCTTCATCACTCAGTGACTCTTGCACATTTTTCGTCAGCAGTGCCTAGAGCCATTATCCTGTTGCACAACCTTGGTGCATCTCTCGGTCACCTGCATCGAAAATGATCATGTGTCATGGTAGACTAGGAGGTTTTTGGATTTGATGTCATCTCATCATGAGTGATTACAGGCACAACATCACTAATGAACATGGCATGATAATGAAGGGGATGAAAGAAGGGAGCACATGTAGAAGGATAGGTTCACCAATGGATGAATGAATGATGCATGTGAAGAGATGTTCTCACGAATAGATGATCATGCAAAGATGTCTTCGCACATGGACAGACGAGAAAAAATGCAAGATGTGCTCACAAACGGACGAATGGATGAACATGCACCTTTCGTGAATAGATGAGCCCATCAAGCCTTCTAGCATGCAAGAAAGGAACAACATGCCAAAATGTCATCAAGAGAACCAAAGACCATCGAAGACTCCATGCACTTTGCCATGCGGAGATGAAGTTGTGTGATGAGCCTCATCATTGGGTAATTATATGGGCCTTAATTCACCTCCTAGCTTAGTCAAACCAACTATTCTCACAACTTATTGCATACTTTTGATTATATTTTTCTTATGAGATGAGTTAGAGTTGGATATTTTTCTTTCGGGTGTAATGTGCATGTAACGCGAGATTAAAGGATAAAATCAAGGAGTTTTAGCAAATACCTTGGTCAAAAATTGAATGGGACAAGGGAGAGGAATTATAGGAGGTAAATCCTCCTCTTTTACTACCCCTCCATTCAAATATTCCTTCATCAGCTCGAGGTGCAACCAACCAAATCATGAGAACTAGAAGGCAACCAAACAAGTGAACGTCAAAGCACTAGTTTATCTCGCGTTTTGGAGCCAAGCCTCCCTAATTTTAAGGAAGTTGTTGGAGAATTTAGTCATATAAGTAGAGAGACCTAGGACCTTAGGAGGATTCAAACTTTTAATTGTAAAACTATACTCTATTTTCGAGTTGTAAGACTTGTGACAGTTTTTTATGTAATCCATTGTTTTGATAATAAGAATGAGTTTTGTTTTGAGCCAGAACTGAGTTAACTCAGAGGGCTGAAGCTCTTGGGTTAGTGCGCAACCCTAGACTCTAAGGCTCCTCTTTATTGTACATGTATGTTAGCATAGGTTCATGGTTTAATAGTTCGTTTGCTTAAGTAGCTACATTTCCATGACAACAATGTAGCGCATAGATTCATGGTTTACTTGTTCATTTTCTTAAGTAGTTTCATTTCCATTACAACAATACAACGCATAGATTCATGGTTTAATATTTCATTTGCTTAAGTAGCTGCATTTCCATTACAACAGTGTAGTGTAGATAGGTTGTGTTTTACTTTGCTTCCATTTGTGCCTTTTTCTTCAATTAGCAAGTTAACAAGGATTATACCCATAGATCTCCTTACCGTCTAATCCACAATAAACCTGACCAATCACCATGCAATTCATTTCAACGCGTAACTTTATCCGCTCTAGATCTCCACCGTCGATATGTCTAGCTTGACCCAACGGCTATCATGAATTCTTCCACCTACTTTATGTGCTCCAAATCTCCATCATTGATCTGTGGCACCCTCAATCCAATGGCTATCACGTCATCTCGATAATTTATGCACTCCCAATCTCCACCGTTGATCAAACCTGCATGATCTGACGGTTATCGCGCAATCTCTCATGAATTCTTGCACAACTGATATCTGCCCGAGTGCACACAAGAAAAATGTTTTTCTCGTGCTACATGTCACCCAGTCAGGCTAATTGTGCAAAATTTTGGAATTCCACTTACAGCCTTGAGGGCATGCAAGAAACTACTTACCACCTACAAAACCCACTCCATCATTCCGCACATTTTACCCTTCTATTGCCACGTGACTTCATGTGATCCACCCATCTATTCACCTCATCTCCATGATAAGATCTCCACCATTCATCTCCCGTTTAACGTTGTTCATCCATATTATCATCTAACCTATGCAATAGGATCTCTATCGCTCATCTTCGTTAGTCCTATTTGTTCATCTATTCACTAAATCACCTACGATAAGATCTCTCTTGCTCATATTTCATTAACCCTGTTCATTCATCTATTCACTAAATCGCCCGCGATAAGATCTCTACCATTCATCTTTCGATTAGTCTTGTTCTTCCATTTCTTGACTTAACCTCCCGTGATAAGATCTTCACCATTCATCTTCTATTAGTCTTATTTGTCCATCTATTCACATAATCTTCTACGATAGGATCTCTGCCACTTATCTCCCATTAATATTGTTCCCAATCAATCCAACTATTCTTATGCACTTTTGCGTCATTATGTCCTCCTTTCATTGATTTCAATCTTCGCTTGCCCTTTCGCTTGACGCCTTGCATGCTTGATTTTACCAAAACACCAAAAACGCAAAAACAAACATAGTTTAGTTTCCTTGCTTACACATTAGTTTTGTTTGATGCTATTTACTTATGTAACTTAGATAACAACATTAGGTTAGTGTTGATTTAGCAATTCTACTTAGTTTAGTTGTTTAAATGGTTAATTAGAATATGGTGTGATTTTTCATTACATGCTGTTTTCTTCATTATTGCAGTAAAGTAGCTCTCTTAGAATAGATTTGCTCTTCTTCCATTAAAGAATCAGGCTTCTTTTGACTCTATTGAAGTCTAGCTTGGAACCCCTAGGGTTTTTTGCCATATTAACAAGTGACAACAGGCAGGACCTTCACTTCTACTTGTCCATATATCATTGTAACCTCCAAGTTTGTAGGAACCATGGGTTGATAAGTAAAGTTGGTAGCCTCGGAGTTGCAGCATCCTTGCTGCAATACAGACACTTATCACTTTTAGGTGTCATTGTCGGGGAGGTGTCAGACTAGAATGCGAGTACTACTTTCTTTTCTTCTATTTCTAGTCTGCTTTCTTTACTTCTATTTCTAGTCTTCAACTTTCTTCCATTAGTTTATTTATGCAAAAGTAATCTATTAGTTTCCTTTCTTTCATTTATCATTATCTGCTTCCCTTTCCATTTTGCAAGTAGAATTTCAATTGGGCAAGTAACTTTTCTTTCTGCCAGTAGTTTTCATTCAATCAGCAATTTCATTCTTCTTTCTTTTCCATTTTGCAAGTAGAATTTCAATTTAGCAAGTAACTCTTCTTTCTGTTAGTAGTTTTCATTCAATCAATAATTTCATTTATGCCAAGTACTTTCCATCTAAAAAAAATCTTCCAAAAACCAACCCAAACACATTTCCTTCCATGCTACGTAGGAGTAGGGAAAATTTAGGAAAATTCTTTCCAAATACCCCCACTACATCCAACATCCAACCTTCTCTCTTCTTCGGTGGTTGTGAACCGGACGAACCCTTAGGCGAGCAACTTGGCATATTTGAAGAACCTATAGGGGAAGAATAAGAAGAGGAACCCATTCCTAATGAATCAATGGCTAAAAGCTGAAATGACAGAGGTAATAGAGAGAGAGAGAGAGTTGAGGGTGCCTTCCCCATTAGGGAAACCAATGGGGACACTGAGATGAAGAATATAAGCCCCTCTGCTCTACCTCATTTCTAGGGCTTGACCACAGAGGACCCTCACACTTTCCTATTTGAGTTTGATGTTATATCATGAACCTATGACTATACAGATGATGGGAAAAAGTTAAAATTATTTCCATATACCCTCAAGGATGCAACGTTGTGTTGTCTCATGGGTTTACCTAGAGATAGCATCACAACTTGGGCTTAGATGCACCAGGATTTTAACAAAAAATATAGGGACTACTAGAGGTCCAAGGATAATAGAGAAGAGATTTTTAGGATGACCATGGTCCAGGATGAATCCTTAGAAGACTATGAAGAAATATTCTAGCTCAATTACAAAATGGTTGGGTGCACACTTGACCCTGAGTCGCTAAAGTTGGTCTTGCTCAAAGGAGTATAGGAAGATCTTCAAGATACCTTACATCTGTTAGTAGGAGGGGATATATTCAATTACCCTGTGATGATATTTTGACTATCTCTAGAAACCATTCTAAGGCAGCTAGGAAAAAGGGTAGGAGTAGTCAACCTATGGTGAGTACATCATCTTCCAACTCATCCATCAAGGGTAAAATTGGAAATATGCTGGAAGATTTCAAAAGTGAGATGCTACAAACCCTTTCCCTGTAATAGGACACCATGAATATCAAAGGGAATCAAGAGGAAGGAGAGAAAGCCTTGGCCATCTTTTGTCCTAGATGCACTAGGAGGCATCCTAGGAATGAATGTCCATTGAACTGCATCAAGATTTGCTCGGTCTGTGAAGAAAGCCTCTCCACAGACAAGTGCCCTTCTTTACCTGGACTCAAAGTTGTATATCAAGGAGCTGAAGGTTTCACTGAGAAACTTTGCTACATCAACCAAAGGAGATCTCCTAGGCCTAGACCATACCAATAGGGTATGCAAGGGTCATCCCATGCATATTACAACCCCAACCAAACCATAGTTATACCTTCTTTGGGACCCCACGCTCATCCTTCCTAGTCTATGCCGCTCCTTGGTCCTATGCATCTCAGTATCATTCCTAGCTAGCCAACAAGTCATATCAACCTTATGTTGCACCACAACCTCAGTGGAATACCCCACACTAGGGATGGATGCCCCAATACAACAATGCTCTAGCTCTATTTCCTCCACTACCTACCCAACCACAACTCCTACACTCTGCTCCACCCAAGCAAACCCAGATGCCTACCCATCCAAATCCGAACCCAAACAATAAGTAGGCTCAACAAGTATATAGTGGATAGACATCATATCCAACGTATGCTATAGAAATCCAGAATATCAAGCTAAGATTTGGGAAAATTCTCCTAGATAACCAACCTCCCTCTCCACATATGGAGGTTGAGTAAGAAAGAGAGGAAAGAAACCTTAAAGTAAATCCACCCTTTCTTGAGAGATTAGCCCAACCACTCCAACCTACCCTAGAAGAACTTGAAATTTTGGGATAATTGAAAAATCTATGTGTAAAGATCCCACTTCTCCAAGCAATAAACGATGTTCCCATTTGCAATAAGTTGATTAAGGAGAAGTGCTTCAAGCATCCAGGAAGAAGAAAAAGGGATGCCCCTACCATTAATGTGATTGGGCAGCTATCTGACTTAATGTTGGGGCTAGTAATATGTCCGAAATATTTGGACCCTGGAAGCCCTGTACTAGATGTGCACATCAATGGCACCTTTTTCCCACACACTCTAATTGATCTTGGGGCTACCATTAATGTGATGACCAATGCCACCATGCTCAAGCTCAACCTCCAAGGGTCATTGAGGAAGAGTACAATAGTGTTGCAGCTTGCAGACCATTCCATAGCCACCCCTGAGGGAATTGTGGAGGATGTGATGGTCTCCATTGACTCCTGGGAGTACCCTACAGATTTCCTAGTTCTCCAGCCTAAGACTAAGCTTACTAGTTCCCCTCTAATCCTTAGGAGGCCATCGTTGGCTACAACTGATGCTTACATTAGTTGCAGAGCTGGGAATATGACCATCAAGAATGGGCATATGTCCAAATAGTTAGTCCTATACCCTCCTGCTCAACCTTCTCCAGAGCATGATTTACCTTATGGTTGGAGGAGGAGGAAGAAGATGAGGTTTATTCAGCCTAACATTATGCTTTTGAAGTAACCATAGGAGGCAGATGGTAATATGAGGATGATTTCATTGAACACCGAAACCAAAGTCTAGCTCCTATTTTGTTACCACTAGAAGAAGAAGTAAGGGAAACCCAGAATAATCATCCAATTGACTTATGCTTGGCCAATTCCAACCCACTCCGTGTCAAAACCATAGAATTTGGCCGAGAGCAAACTTTGAATGTTAATCCATCTCTTTCTACTCTTGAATAGGAAAAGCTATGCAACATGTTGAGAGAAAACCTAGAAGCCTTTGCTTAGAGTTACAAGGAAATGAAGGGAGTACACCCCTTAGTGTGTACTCACCACATATACATCAAAGAAGTTTGCAAGCCAGTCAGGCAACCAAAGAGGAGAATGAATCCAACTCTTAAAGATATAGTCAAAGAGGAACTGCAAAAACTACTAGATGTAGGATTCATTTACCCTATCTCTGACAGTCAGTGGGTCTCTCCTTTAGTGTTAGTTCCCAAGAAAAATGGTAAGTGGAGGATTTGTGTTGATTATAGGGAGCTGAAAAAAGCTACAAAGAAGGATCATTTTCCCCTACCCTTCATTGACCATGTGCTAGATGGCCTAGCAGGGAAGAAGTTATTTTCTATCCTAGATGGATTGATTGGGTACAACCAAATCCAAATCTACCCAGAAGACTAGGATAAGACCACATTCACATGTCCTTGGAGTACTTTTTCCTATAGGGTCCTTCCCTTTGGCCTATGCAATGCTCCTGCCACTTTCAAGAGTGCAGTCTTGAGTATTTTTGTTGAACTTATATATGATGTGGTGGAAATATATATGGATGATTTTACACCTTATGGATGTGATTTTCAAGAAGCCCTAACTAACCTAGGCAAAATATTGCACAAATGCATTGAAATGAACCTGTCTCTTAGTCTAGAAAAATGTGAATTGTTAACGATTGAAGGGACTGTGCTAGGTCATTCAAGATATTAGCAAGGACTGCATGTGGACCCAAACAAAATGGCAATCATCCAAAGGGTTCCACCTCCACAAAAGTAGAAGGATGTCAGGAGTTTATTGGGGTTAGCTGGGTTCTACCGAAGGTTCATAAAGGACTTCAGCTAGTTGGCCTCTCCTTTATTTGGGTTGCTGGCCAAAGATTTTGAGTTTATATGGTCGAAGAGCTGTCAAGAGGCCTTAGACATTTTAAAGGGTAAGTTAACCACTACACCTATTCTTCGAGGCCAAAACTAGGCCCTCCCTTTTCATATTCATGTTGATGCCTCACACAAAGCCATAGAAGAAACCTTAGGTCAGGTAGAGGAGAAATTTCCCTATGCCATCTATTTTATCAGTAAGAACCTATCAAAGGTTGAGCTAAATTATACTGTGACCGAAAAGGAACTCCGGGATGTTGTGCATTCATTAAAAAAATTTAGGCATTACATTATTGGCTACCAAACATTTGTGCATAATGACCATGCTGTAATCAAATATTTAACGAGCAAACCAGATGTGAATGCTCGAATTATAAGATGGTTGATTTTGTTATAACAATTTGATCTAACTATCGTTGATAAGCCTAGTAAGGAAAATGTTGTTGTAAACTTTCTATCTAGGATGAATTTTCATGTAGGTGAAGAAGGAATGGTGGATGACTAGTTACCAGATGAGCATTTGTTTGGTATTTTAGTTCTCTCCCCATGGTTTGTTGGTATAGAAAACTATTTGGTATTAGCACAATTCCCATGAAACTTGCCCTGCAAAGAAAAGAGCAAGATATTCAGGAAGAGCAACCCCTTCACCTCGATTGGGGGGAATCTTTTCAAACATGGCCCAGATCAAGTATTGAGAAGGTGTGTAAGGGAAGAGGAACTTTTTGACATCCTTTTGACCTATCATGATGGGCCTTGTGGAGGTCACTTTATAGTAAAGAGGAAAACATTCAAGTGTTACAAGCGGACTATTATTGTCCCACTCTTCGTCAAGATTTTAAAAAGTACATTAGTCATTGTGATCGATGCCAGAGGATGGGAAAGCCTACTCCAAGAGATGAAATGCCCCTACAACCTCAAGTGACTTTTGAGCCATGTGATAAGTGGGGCATGGACTTCATTTGTCTTATCAACCCTCGTTCAAAGAAAAAACAACACATTATTGCATGCACTGACTACTTGACTAAGTGGGTTGAAACCAAGGTGATTAAGGTAGAAATAGAAGAGAAGGTGGCTGAGTTCCTGAGGGAGAATGTATTCTACAAATTTGGGTACCCTAGAGAGCTAGTCACAAACCAAGGAAACTATTTTACCTCCAACATGATTGAAGAACTACTAAGCCATCACAAAATCAAGCATAGGACCTTTACTCCTTATCATCCACAAGCTAATGGGCAAGTGGAAGTGGCCAACATAGCACTGGAGATTATCTTAACTAAGATAGTGACCAGCAGTAGGAAGGATTGGGTAGAGAGACTAGTTGAGGCCACTTGGGCCTATAATACAACATGGAAGACCACAACTGGATTTACACCCTATGAGCTGGTCAATGGGAAAATGTTTTGTTGTCCATTGAGTTTGAATATAACAAATTAATGATGGAAACCCAACTAGATTTGGATCTCAGTCATGCATAGAAACAAAGATTGTTCCATTTGAATGGCTTGGATGAATTCAGAATGTAGGCCCTCCTACATAAAGAGATAGTTCAGCTTTAGAGGAAGTTATGGCATGATAGACATATTAAGGAGAAGCAATTTCAAGAGGGAGATTGGGAATTGTTATATGATTCTAGGTATAAAGACTTCAAGGGCAAGCTAAGGACAATATGGCTTAGACCTTATGTGGTCGAAAGATGCCATGATAATGGTGCAGTACACATCAGAACTATATATGAAGAATCCATTCCATTGCTTGTTAATGGACACTGATTAAAAATGTACAAGAGGCCTTTATCAAAACAAGAGTTCATTGACAATATCAATAAGACAGTGATGATGGTGGAGCAAGTTCCATCTCCTCCCTCATCAGTTCACTGGAAAAAGAAAAGAAAAGGGAAAGAAATGAATAAGGATTCAGGTGAAAACCTCCATGAGGCACCTGAGTCCCATCTTTGGGTTGAAAACCTCATGAGGCGCCCCAATGATGAAAAAAATGAAAAAAGAATAAGAAGAACCCTGGGTGAAAACCTTCTTTGAGGAACCCAAGGAAAACATCTAGGTTGAAAACCTCTCTAAGGCAGCCTAGGTGTTTTTCAAAAAAAAGAGAAAAAAAGAAGAAAAAAAGATAAAAAGATGTAATTGTTATTTGCAGGTGGATGAGAAAGAAAATCAAGGAGAAAAAAAGAGGATCTAAAGGGCACCCTACCTCACACTCCTTACCATGCATCACTCCATCATTTCTATCGTTTTCCACTCCATTGCTTCAATTCAAGCAAAGATTGTGTTTTCTACAAGATCCCCTCTATTGCTGTAAGTAGCCTATCCCATAGAATATCAATCATCAACTGCAGGTCTTCACTAAGATGATCCAGATAGCAGATAGCAGACTTCAGTCACAGACAGCAAAGGAGGAAGAAAAATGACCATGCAACAAATAAACAATGCAACACATTTGATCTTCAACAACTGCAACATGGCATCAAGACCACATGTAAGTATCCCACTCACTAACTCATATGCATAGTTTGATAAAAAATTGTAAAGGTTACGAGGTATTTGGTTTATAAGTGAAAAGGTGGCCAGTTAACTTGGCCACCTTCGTTTAATCATCACATACAAAACTAGGTGTCCTCTCACACATGGCCATAGTCAACTCAAAGATAGAGGAGTAGGACAAGAAGTGTTTAACTACAGATCTACTTGGTGGGAGTTGATTAAGAGGAGTGGGAAACAAAACATCATTTGCATGCATTCATGCATTCCACCTTCTCAAAACTCCCTCACTCAAGTTGCGCTATAACTTTGGCCACCCACTGGAAGAAAGGATCCATCTTTTGCAAGATAATTTCTACAGGAGCATGCATAAGAACAGTCTACAGGAGCAGTCTATAGGATACATAGAGGCAATCTATAGGATAGGTAGAGAAGAATTCAAGAGGGAATATCATGAGGGTGTCCACTGCCACCATTCTAAAGAGGTAGGATCTAAAAATCCATCCCCATTTACAAGCAAATGAACTAGAAATGCTCTAAAAGCTAGCAGATATAACAATTGTGGGAGGTGAAGTACATACATAGGAAACTCTGTTTTCTCCTAAATTTAAAATTCTTGTGTCAAACCTCTCATTTCCTCCACAAGCCTCACAAGCAAGATGACAGGAAGGTTTAATACGAGAGAACCCACAAACACTGTGAGGATACAACAACACCCCCAAGTGCTTGAAATATTTATAAGACACTAATGGATGGGAACTTTCAAAAAATTCATAGGGTATGATGATGAAGTGACTCAATAATTTTCTCATTCCCTCACTCCACACAATAGAATGCATGCCACTGTTATAGTTAGAGGGCTCACTATAGATCTCACCCCAGAGCTCATCAGTAGGGTCACCACACTTCCCCAAAGAATTCCATGAAGAAAAGAAGACAAAGTAGACAGTGAGGTGGAGAAAAGGAAATTATTTTTAGAAGGTGAAGAATACACAGAGGATAAAAATGGAGTAAGGATGGATAGTCTGCCATACCCATGGAGTGAGGTAGGTTACCAACTCATCAAACATATCTCATGTGAGGGCAGATACAATGTTGTTTATGGCTACCATTTTAGAATGATTGAAGAATTAAGATTTGGGGTAGAAACACCAGTTCACCAAAGACTCAGCATACCTCATTTCTTGATGCAATCACTCATAGAGTCGAGCAACAAAGTAAAGGAAGGGAATTCCCAACAATTGGCTCACCATGGGTTGATAAGAATCCTCATTGAGGATTCCCTCCAAAACCTCAAGATCCTTATAAAATGGTTAGTCTTCAAAGACTTACCAGTAGAGGATGACATCAAAACCCTCACCTATGATGTTAGTTCTTCTGTCAGTGAGGAGGAGGAAAAACAAGAAGAAGAATATACAAAGCTAGATGGGGATGAGATGGATAAAGAAGGAACTAATATAGAGGAACATGATGAAATAGAAGAGAAGGAGGATGATGCTAAAATAAGGGAGGAAACGAAGGAAGAAACTCATGGAGATAATAAAGAATACCAAGAGGAAGAAGGCATCGAAATAGAAGGGGAATAAAACGAGGAGGAGTCACCTAGGGTGTCTCCAGAAGCCCCTAAGAGGAAGGCAACAACTGCCTTCACTGCTCTTAGCACCCCAATAAAGAAAAAACGGAAAAGAAGGAGGTAAACCCCTCTATATTTCAGAACAAGAAAGAACACAAGAATCAAATAAGGCAAGCCACAAATATCAACAAAACCCCCTATGGAGATTGAAGATTCCCCTACAACAAGGGACAGAGAAGCAATAATGAGAGATCAAAGTGAGAGGGAAAATGCATGGCTGAGAGGACAGCTGTAGGAAATGGAGAAACAACTAGCATATATGGCCAGCCTCTCCTTTGAGGCCACCCAGTGTAGGATTCTAGCTAAATCCTATGCTCTTTACCTCAGAGGATAGGGCCAAAATGGTTGAGTTTTACTTGCACAACATGGCCCTCACAAACATGAATGTTTGGGATCCTAATGTCGAGCTAGGAGATCTACAATTAATGGCTCTGGGATCATGGATGAACCATGAGGAGTCAAGGGTTGTAGAGATGAAAAGAATATTGGCCAAAGAGAAAAATAAACTCTTTTCATTAGAGCTTAACAATCAAATCCCATGCCCCTAATCAACAACCATAATCTAATTGGAAATGACCCTCAGCTAGCATCTAGATACTTTTCTGCCCAAGAGAAAGAAATTTCACATCTTGAGGATATGTTTATGCTGCTAGGAGATGATAGTATACATGCCTTCCCAAGGAGATGTAACACGCTATCACACATCTTGAAGATCGGAGAATATCACTCCCCTCAAAGGTTGAGAGAGGCAATCAATAGGACACCTATGTATAATGAATCAATGCAGAGGTTGAAGGTCAATTGGATAGGCCTAAAACACATTCCGCCACTACTACTAGGGATGCTATAAGGGAGAAAAGAAGAAGAGGAAAAGAGGTAGTGGGAAGCAGTAGAAAGGAAAGAAGGCTTCTATGCACAAGAAGGAGAGACCATAGCAAAGGCATGGAATGTCAGAGAGGATACTAGAGCCATGAAGGATATGGACATTGACTAATTTGCTCAGAGGATGAGCAACACTTTCAGTACGGGGTGATGATGAGCCTCATCATTGGGTAATTATATGGGCCTTAATTCATCTCCTAGTTCGTCAAACCAACTATTCTCACAACTTATTGCATACGTTTGATTATATTTTGGTTATGGGATGAGTTAGAGTTGGATATTTTGCTTTGTGGTCTAATGTGCATGTAACACAAGATTAAAGGACAAAAACAAGGAGTTTCAGCAAATACCTTGGTCAAGACTCAATTGGGACAAGGGAGAGGAATTGTAGGAGGTAAATCCTCCTCATTTACTACCCTTCCATTTGAATATTCCTTCATCAACTCAAAGTGCAACTAGCCACATCATGAGGACTAGAAGGCAGCCAAGTAAGTGAAAGTCAAAGCGCCAGTTTATCTCGAGTCTGGGAGCCGAGCCTCCCTAATTTTAAGGAAGTCGTTGGAGACTTCATTTGTATAAGTAGAGAGGCCTAGGACCTCAGGAGGATTTAGATTTTTTATTGTAAAACTTTACTCTATTTTCGAGTTGCAAGACTTCTGACAGTTTTTGATGTAATCAATTGTTTTGATAATAAGAATGAGATTTGCTTCAAGCCAACATAGAGTTAACTCAGAGGAATGAACCTCTTGGATTAGGGCCCAACCCAACCAGCTAAGGCTCCTCTTTATTGCACATGTATGTTAGTGTAGATTCATGGTTTAATCGTTCATTTCCTTAAGTAGCTGTATTTCTATTACAACGATGTAGTGAATAGATTCATGGCTTAATCATTCATTTGCTTAAGTAACTGCATTTCCATTACAAAAGTATAGCGCATAGATTCATGGTTTAATCTTTCATTTTATTAAGTAGTTGCATTTCCATTACAACAATGTAGCATAGATAGGTTGTGTTTTAGTTCACTTCTGTTTGTGCCTTTTTCTTCAGTTAGCAGGTTAGCAAGGATTATATCCATAGATCTCCTTACCATCTAATCCACAATAAACCTAACCAATCACTGTCTGATTCATTTCAACGCTTGACTTTATGCACTTTAGATCTCCACCGTTGATCTGTATAGCTTGATCCAATGACTATCGTGAATTCTTCCACTTACTTTATGTGCTCCAAATCTCCACCATCAATCTATCACACCCTTAATCCAACGACTATCGCGTCATCTCGATACTTTATGCGCTCCCAATATCCACCCTTGATCAAACCCGCATGATCTGACATCTATCACGCAATCCCGCTCGAATTGTTGCACGTCCGATATTCACCCGAGAGCATGTGAGAAAAGTTGTTTTGTCATGCTACGTGTCACCTAGTTATGCTAATCACGCAAAATTTTGGAATTTTTCTTACAGCCTTGAAGGCATGCGAGAAACTACTTACCACCTACGAAACTTGCTCCATCATTTCACACATTTTTTACCCTTCTGTCGCCATGTGATTTGATGTGACCCACCCATCTATTCACTTCATCTTTGTGATAAGATTTCCACCATTCATGTACCGTTTAACCCTGTTTGTCCATCTATTCATTTAACCTATGCGATAAGATCAATGCCACTCATCTTCCATTAGTCCTATTGGTTCATCTATTCACTAAATCGCCCATGATAAGATATACTCCACTCATATTTCATTCAACTTGTTCATTTATCTATTCGCTAAATCACCCACGAAAAGATCTCCACCATTCATCTTTCGATTAGTCCCGTTCATCCATATCTTGACTTAACCTTCCCCGATAAGATCTTTGCCATTCATCTTCCGTCAGTCTTATTCATCCATCTCTTCACACAATCTTCTGTGATAAGATCTCTACCGCTCATCTCCCATTAACATTGTTCCCGATCAATCCATTGGTTCCTATGCATTTCTACTTCATTACGTCCTCCTTTCATTGATTTCAATCTTTGGTTGCTCTTCTGCTTGACTCCTTGCATGCATGATTTTACCAAAAGACCAAAAACGTGAAAACAGACTTAGTTTAGTTTTCTTGCTTACACATTAGTTTGGTTTGATGCTCTTTATCTCTGTAACTTAGATAGGCGCATTACGTTACTGTTGATTTAGCAATTCTGCTTAGTTTAGCTATTTAAATGGTTAATTAGGATATGGTATGATTTAGCATTACGTGTTGTTTTCTTCATTACTACAGTAGAGTAGCTCTCTTAGAATAGATTTTCTCTTCTTCCATCAAATAATCAAGCTTCTTCTAACTCTATAGAAGTCTGGCTTGGAACCCCTAGGATCTCTTTCCTAATGAACAAGTCGCAACAGGCAGGACTTTCACTTCTACTTGTGCATATAGCATTGCCACCTCCATGTGTGTATGAACCTCGGGTTGATAAGTAAAGTTGGTAGCCCAAGAGTTGCAGCATCCTTGCTGCAATACTGGTGCTCATCACTGTGCTACACCATGAAGACATCCATTACCTAGCAACACTATAGCTTGATATGCACTCCAACAGCAGCAAAAATGTACCAACATTGTCATGTCGAGTCATGGCATGAGTCATGTCACCCACATCTCTACTATGGGCTATGTTTTTAATCAATGTAATGTGAAGTCCAAGACTTGTTGTACAAAGAGTCATGCAAAGTCGAAAATTCATGGAATTTAAATAGCCATGAGGGTAGTTAAACAAGCACAAGGGTTAGTTTCACCCTTAACTATAAATATCCCCTCATTTGTAGATGCAAAGGTCTTTTCACCTTAGCTCCTCCCATATAGCCAAGAGAGTCTATAATATTTTCCTTGAGGAGTAAGTAGTGGCTCTAATGCCCTGCTCATAGGGTTAGTGATGTATGGTGTAAGGATGTGTCTTAGAAATTTCGCTTAATTCAGAATCCTGCTAATAGGCTAGCACGTTTCACACATGTATTGTAATTGTTGTAAAACTAATCTTGAACACTTCTAATGCATATTGCTTTAACCTATGTTGAACACTTGAACTATTTTAGTTATTGTAATACATAATATGTTAATTGAAATGTGTTGTATATGTTGTTAATGTTGTCTCGCCCATGCTGGCTATCTCCCTGTACATCAGAAAAAACTTCCACATAAATCTTGTTGTAACAACCATTTCACTTGTTTTTGACTCATTCGTTGAGTGTTGTATGTGTTATCTTACCTTGTGTGTTGTGACTGCCACATTCATGTGGATTGCTCCTCTGCAAGTTGCGCACGTCCTGTTGTGTTGTGTGTTCCTAGCTGAGTTTGGAATTTATCCCAACTAACTTGGGACTCACTCTCACCCTCTCCCCTTACAGTGAAAGAACCATTGACACAATTAAAGTAACATTCATGAAGCACACGAACCTCACTTCTCAAAGGCAAACATACCACTCTCCTGTGCTGACAAGTAAGAGCTGAGGCAAATCCTTAAGACAATGGCAACCAGAACATCATATCGGATGGGACTCCCACACCAAAAGGTGTGAGGTCTTGTTGGGACTTCATACTGGGGTGATCCCCAGAAGGTTGGTGGGTCTAGCACCGTCAACAAAACCCTTGCTTAAAAAATTTGTGTTAGTATTTTTTGATGATATACTAATCTACAACAAGTCTTGGAAGGATCATGTTCAACATGTTGACAGGGTGCTCAGACTATTGGAGGATACACAATTATATGAAAAAAGCTCCAAATATTTCTTTGGAGTATAAGAGGTGGAATATCTGGGTCATATTGTATTTCATGAAGGTGTTAAGGTAGACCCTAGGAAAATTAAAGCCATTAAGGAATGGAAAATCCCCACATCCATAAAGCATTTGTGAGGATTTCTCGGGTTGACAGAGTATTATCACAAGTTCGTTAAGACTTATGGGAGAATAGAAGCACCTCTAACAACATTATTGAAGAAAGATTCATTTTCATGGATTCTAGAAGCAACAAAAGCCTTTGAACATCTTAAAGAGGCAATGTGCCAAGCACTAGTCTTAGCTACGTCGGACTTCACAAAACATTTATTATGGAATGTGATGCCTCAGGAAATGGAATTTGTGTTGTTTTATTGCAAGAATAAAGACCCATTACTTTCGAAAGTTGTCCAATGAAAGGAAATTATTTACACAAAGCTATTTATGAGAAGGAAATGTTGGAAATACTACATGCACTTAAGAAATGACAACCCTGCCTAATGGGAAGACACTTAAAGGTAAAAATGGATCATGATAGTCTTAATTACTTTTTAGAACAAATATTATCTTCAGAAGAGCAGGAGAAGTGGGTCACAAAGATGTTGTGTTATGGCTTTGAAATAATCTACAAAAAAGGAAAGCAAAATGTTGTGGTAGATGCACTTTCAAGAAAGAATGAGGATGTGGAAGAATTTCCTTACGCCATTTATATTATCCAACCAGATTGGATAAACGAAGCAAGGTATTAATGGAAGAATGACGAAGAAGTATGGGAACTCATTCAAAAGTTACAACAAGATCCCAGTACATGCGATATGTTTAGCTGGAAAAATGATTCGTTATGGTATGAAGATTGCTTATACCTATGTAAGAATTCCCAACTCAAACAAAATATTCTTATGGAATTGCACACCTCTCCCTTAGGAGGGCACCTGGGATTTTTAAAAACTTACCACATGGTTAAGAAGCTTTTTTTTTTAATATGGCCTTAAATCAGATATTCAAAAGTTTGTGGCGGAGTGTCTGGCTTTCTAACAAAATGAATTTGGAACAATTAAGTCTCCAGATCAATTACAACCTTTATCCATTCTAAGACAATGTTGGGAGGAGGTTTCAATGGATTTTATCATAGGTTTACCCAAGTCTTTTCATCATGGTGGTTGTTGACAAACTTACCAAGTATGCACACTTTTGTGCATTATCTGATCCATTTAAAGCCAATACATTTTCTATTGCATTTATGGAAACAATTCAAAAGCTACATGGTAACCTAAAGATTATTGTAAGTGACAAAGATCCCATTTTCACTCGAATTTTTTGGGAAAAACTATTTTATTTTCTTCGTATCATGGCTCATCTTATCATCCTCAATCTGATGGGAAAACTAAGATAGAAAAAAAAAATTTGGAAGGATATCTTCGTTGATTTGTATCTAATAAATAGACACAATGGGTCAAATTGTTGCCTCTAGTTGAATGGTGGAATAACACTTCCTTCCATACCGCAACAAAAATGACCCCATTTATGGCACTTTATGGATATCATCCACCATCCATCACATCATATTTAAGAGAATATTCTAAGGTTCAAGTAGTGGAAGGTCGCATCGAGCATCAACAACAAGTTCTCAAACTCTTAAAGGATAACCTCACTTTGGTGCATAGTAGAATGAAGCAATAGGCAAATCAACATCACAGTGAAATATGTTTTGATGTCGGTGACTCGGTATTCCTATGACTACAACCATATAAAAAAATGTTCCTCAAGAAAACTAAGAAGGATAATAAATTATCACCAAAGTATTATGGTCTGTACAAGGTGTTGCAAAATATTGGTACTATGGCATACAAATTGGAGCTTCCTGCAACTTCTCGAGTGCACCCAGTTTTCAATGTTTCATGCTTAAAGAAGGTTATAGGTGGAAAGCTCCCAATTCAAACAATATTGCTAGAACTTCACGAGGAAGGAAAAGTCATATCAAAACCTATAGCAGTCATAGAAACATGAACTCGACAACTACAAAATCGATCAATTTCGGAGTATCTCATCAAGTAAAAGAACTTACCCACTAAAGATTCCACATCAGAGGATGAGAACTTCTTACGGAAGCATCCAGAACTACTCAAGCATTGAGGACAACACTTTTTTGAAGGAGAGGGGCATGTTAGGTCCCTATAATGCTAGTGATTCCCCCATTACTATTGTCATTGTAGCCCTTATTGTTATTGTTGTTCCCCTATTGTCCCCATATTATTATTATTGTGCCCCATAGAAGCCCACTATTGTTATTGTTGTGCCCTTATATTATTATTTTTATGCTGATAGTGATTAGATTTTGACCCCTTAGACTCCTATATATAGAAAGGGGGTTTTGTTATTTGCATCATCCAAGAATTGTCCATTTATGTAATGTAAAGGAGGTCCCCCCCCATGAAGAGGATGATTTTGAAGTCGTTGATCTATCTTTTCTTCTATTTTGTAAGCTGGTTACATAACAGAATATAAAACTTTGCATGCGACAACTTGTGAAGTGGTTTGGTTGAGGAGAGCTATTCGAGATATTGGAGAAGAACAAAAGAATGCCAAAATGATTAAATGTGACAACCAGAGCTCAATCAAGTTGGAAAATAATCCTATGTGTCATGCAATAACAAAGCATGTTGATGCTGAGTTTCATTTTATTAGAGAGAAGATAGAGTCTAAGGATATTTTTCCTGAATATTGCAATACTTGTGAAAATGTTGCTGATATTTTGACAAAGCCCTGTGTGAAGATTAAATTTGAATCGTTTAGGGAGATATCAGGTTTGGAAATTAATCCTTTCTCCTTTAAGAGGGGGACTTAAAAATAACAAAGAAAGTTGTTTTGATTACGTTTTTATTTAGGATTTACTTCCTATTATTCGGGAATCATTTTCATCTCCTTAATTAAATGTACTCCTATAAATTTGTATTGTTTGTTTCGATCATTAATGAAAAGCAACACTATTTGGAAACCTAAGTGACTCCTCATGTGAGGTCTCCACAATTTCATTCATTTAGGTTTTGTCTTCCCAATTTTGACTGTGACATGGCTGAAGAGATTGTGCTTTGTGGTGAATGTGATGTCGCAAGAGCATTGCTACTCGTTGTGCTTTCTCTTTTCTTTTCTTTGTCAATGGCTTTTAGGTGGTTGACGATGGAAAAATACTTGTTAGACACGTTGTAACTATACATTCAAATGGATTTAATAGGGATATTCATTTTAGTGGAATAAATAAATAATGATTATATTTAAAATGAAATGAAAAAATTCATGTTATAAGATTTACTATACGTCCCATTTAATATATAAACATCCTTTTCCTAAATAACTGACGAATACAGGTCTAAGCCATGTATTTCAGTATATGGGAGTTCTTATAGGATGACGATTGACAAATATAAGGGTGAGTGAGTGCTTTCATAGAGTGATCACTAGTTCAGTCATTAATTGATATTTTAAAACAACTGTATCTTCAAAGGATTAAGTAGAATCATAGTTTTCAATGCATGATTGTCATGTATGCTTAAGGTGCAAGATTTAAGAATAGTTAATGATATAATGAAAATTCATCTAGATAGAGATTAAAAATTAGAGATTAAGACAAATAATAGTTAAGAGAAAGTGTTGGAGATATTAATTTCTACCCGCAATGTATATATTGTGTGATGTTCATTATTTAATTAGATTTGATAATTTTAAAAGTGTTTGAGTTCAACAAAGAAAATTCACTTGATAAAATTTTTATATATGTTATTGTGATAATAAACCCATATAATATAGTTGTGCGAAATATATTTTTTAGTTATATAGTCCTTCAAAGGAAGTTGAATTCCATTAATATAAATAAATAATTTTAATAATATTTATTGTGATTGATTAATATGGATTTGGTTTTAATAATATATGCTCTAATTGATTAATATTGATGTGTGATGATGAAATTAAAAGGGTCGGAGCCTTTTTAAACTTCTCATCACATGCCAAATTACAAGATTTTATGAATATTAGCTTGGATCCTATTTATAATGGAGCCTTTTTAAACTTCTTAACACATGCCAAATTACAAGATTTTATGAATATGAGCTTGGATCCTATTTATAATGGAATTATTTAAGAAGGATAACGATTGGAGTTATTTAAGAAGGATAACGTTTAAAAGTAGCTGAAATTAGGGTAAAATTTTTTGAAAAAATCTTGTAGATGGAGTGTTTAATAATGTTTTTATGGTGAAAATGAAGTTAGAGTCATTAAAAACCTCAAAGGCACTTAAAATTATGAAGTTTAATAATTTTTATTTGAATTTACAAAAATCTTTTTCAAATTTATTCAAAATATGACCAGAATTTACAAAACTTTCACAAATTTATTCAAAATATAGACAGAATTTACAAAACTTTCCCGACAAAAAAAAGCATAATCATTAGGCTACGGCATTTATAATAACTTGACCTAATTTTCATGTTAAAACAACATATCGAACTGTTCGACAATGTTCGGCCAACCAAAAAGCTTGAAAAGATCCGTTACCATACTCCAGAAATTCAGTCCGTGAATAGGAGGACTTTCCTAAATATCACGTACATGAGCATTAATGATCATAAAATAAAGCAACAGATCCATACGGAGGTCCATAGCGATGGATTGGTATAGGATTTTTTTGACTACAGGTTGAAAGAGACATCGATGTTTTGGAGATGGAAATATAAATAATCTCGTTGGTTATTAAGATTGTCGGTACATGGAGCAATACTCGGAAATGGACGAAAGTTTGCGGATTTCTAGTCTAGAGGCTTTTTCGGTACATGTTATTAAATAATCATGGAAGTTATAAGATTCTGAAACTACGGAGGCCAGCTGGTACGAGTATCTCCGTATAATCTATCGTTTGGAAATGCCAAATTCCAATGGTCAAAATGGAACAGTAGAGGAGTGAAAAAGAGAATTATTGTAAAGTGGAGTTGATGGGTTCACGTGTTTGAAAGGTGACTCAAAATAGAAGAATCATTAGTACAGATATCATTGGGCGGGCAGGTTTTGACAGCTGCAACGAAGAAGGAAAATCGTACCATAAGGCAGTCATCTTTGCTGCACAAACCTTATTAAGAAAGAAATGACGATAAAATAATAGAAGTGTAACATAATATTGCAAATCATTGTCTTTGAAAACGGCATCCTTTCAATGGCATTGAATTTCAAAGCGAAAATTTCTCTACCATTTCTACCACAGCTAGAAATTCTTGATCAACTCTGGTACATAAATTATTGTATCACTGATCATTGTGTTTGAAAATGACATCTTCTCAATGAGACTGAATTTGAAAGCGACCCCATTTCTGTACTTCATTAAAGTGAGAATACTTTTATTTTATTATATTCATTGGATTTAAAATGAGATTTTTGAATGGTATCGAATTTCAAAACGGAAGACATTGGGTTGCTTTATGGTTTTGCATTCAATAAGTGTATGCAAGAATTGTGATATTCGATGAAACGGTGAAAGATTTTCCTTTATATCTTAACCAATCGGAAAAACAGAATGCCATAGTTTCAAAATCAATTTCAATATTTCGATTATATAATAAAATATAGGTAAAACTTGTAAATTTGTACCTTTTTATGGAGTAGTTGAAATAGTTAAATGCGTTGATGTGGATCTCAAAATATTTTTCAAATAAATGCCATTTATATATATATATAACTGTAATATATTTATTTGAAATAGTAAAAGGATATATATATAGATATATAATAGGAGTTAAAGATATTCTATAAGAATTTATTATTCAAAATTATTAGTTTCATTTATTAATTACTTGTTTGAAGTAATGCTTCTATGTCATGTGTAGTTGCTATTATGGGTCATGACTAGTGAGTCTAGAAGTTATTGATTCGTATGTAGTGAGTTGGAGTCATGATCTATATGTGTCGAAGTAAGTGTGGTAAGTTCTATATATATGTAATTGTTGTGATGAACAATATCATAGTGTGATTTTTGTTTTGTTGCACAATCTTTCTCCGGTCATCTCTCTATTTCTAACATGGTATCAAAGTGGGTACTCGCTTGATTCCTTCAAGGAAGGGCCATGAGAAAATGTTAGAGAGCCTTAAGATTAAGGGAGGGCCACGAGAAAATGTGAGAGAGCCTTAATATTATTTCTGTGTAAATAGATAAAGTAAGATAGTGTGGAGTTGAGTGTTTGTGTGAGTCAATTTTATTATGTAGATCTATTCACTTTATTTGAGCTAGATTAGATTTCAGGCTTGGTAAAGTAGAGGTAAATTTGTGTTGGGTTGTCTTTCGATTCATGTGCAACAAACAACGAGCCACAGGTCGGATAGTGAGCCATTGAGAAAATTATGTTGATAGAAGTTGAACTTATTGGGTGATTCTAGAAGTGAATTTGCATGGCGGTTGAAGCTGATATTACAATGGATGATAAGGGGCCATGGGCAAAGAAGTTGCATAGTGTTACTGCAATGTTGTCTCTCGTACTACTTTTGTTGGTTGTGTCTCCTCTAGTTGTGTAATATCCCATGAAGGTAGTGCACACAATCAACGAGGGGACAATGAGATTGAGTAACTCCCCCGATCTCAACTCCTTCAGTGTTCCTCAAAAGAACACTCTAGTTGTTAGTGGAGGTTTTAATGCAGGTGCCCATGATGTTTCTAACGCCTCAGATCCCAAGCATGGGAACAGATTGAGATCTTGTAACTCAACGATAACAACCACTCATGCATTAATCAATGGTTCTTTTACTTGTAATTATTTCTTTTTGAATATGGTATGGACAAGATCGAGACGAGAATATGGGATCAAATATGAGAATCATGAGGTAAGGAGTCGCAACGACAAAAGAAAATAGGGTCACATCATTAGTTGCCACGATGGAATTCAAAGCATTGACCTAATGTTGATTTGTAGCTCGAGGGGATCGCTATCTATTACAAAGATGCCAACGACCACTACTACACATCTCATGCAGTTGTAAAGTGTAGGATCTATAGAGGGGTGGCAATGGGATTGCAGTCTATGTGATAAGATTCCTCAAGGGAATCCACTGTTGGAATTATGGCATAGGTTTGATGCTATGGCTCTGGTGTTGTCCTTGATGGCAACTCAACTTGGTGACAGATCTCAGTTCAGGCACTCAGAAAGAAGAAAAAGACATATATGCAGGTTCATCTAGACGAAGGTGCGTATACACGCGGGTTATACGTTACTAAAGCACGTATATGTTGGGGAACTTACTCTTGGTCCATGGTAGTTAGTTCTTGGGATTTGAACCCATGGCTTTGGACCATGGCGTCTCGTCAGATGTGTTGATCCCTAGTTTTGTGTTCATGGTATTGAAATGTTATGGTTTTGGACCATGGTATTGTGGAAGGCCTAAGACTATAAAAGAGGAAGGAGATCTTGTGGCAAAGGATCATCTGAATTATTATTGAATATCTGAAAATTCGTAGATCTGAATGCTAGTAATTGGGTTATGGTGCAGATCTGGATCTGAATAAAGGAGGAACCTTAGCGAAAAGAAGAAGGATAAGTTCTATTGATAGGTCATAATCTTTAAGCTTGAATGATAATATCTTTATATGATTTTGGTCTGTTTTATGTGGCGCTTGCTTGATCTATAACACTAATAATCTGGGTTAATTAGTGTTTTTGAATATCTGGAAGAGCGAATTATCCTTTATAGATCTGTACACAGGTTCAGTGAAGCGAAGGCGCGTATACACGCTGGTTCAGTGAATTAAAACAGCGTATACGCAAGTTGTTCCAAACACAGAAGCGTATGCACGCATGTTGCAGGTTATTGAAATAGCATATATGCTTAAGTTGTGATCTAGCTGCTTCTGTTTATTGCTACTATGTTCTGGGTTCAGTGTTTGGTGTGTACTGGGTTTTGGGTATAGCTGTTAGAGAAGTATCTACTTGATTCAGATCTAATTGGTAGAAAGGAGATTGGTTGATTCTTGATGATTGATTGATGTTTATCGATCCAGTCTGAAAATTTATGAAACGTGGTCCCTGGAAGAAAGAGAAGGTTGTAGCCTTTTGTAGGCCAACACCTACGTACTAGTATCTTGGCTAGTGCAAGAGCTAAAGGGGGTTGTAGCTCCCTTCTAGGAGAAGCTAGAGAACGAGAGAAGGTTTTAGCTCTCTGCAAGTTGCAGCCTATGTACTGGTAAAGGACTGCACCAGTACATTGTAAAAGAAGTTTCTAATTTAAAAGAAGATAGAGACGAATTGCAGTAGGTGGATTTCACCCACATTGGGTTTCCACCTTATATCTTGTGTTCTTGTGTGTGATTGTCCTTCTGCTCTGTTTTATTGTTTCTGGTTAGTGGTTATTTGATTCTGAAACATAGATTAACAATCATCATCAAAAAGATAAAGTAAATTAAAAGTTTGCTTTGTATACGCGAGTCTCCTTCTACATAGTTGCGTATATACGCGGGTTTAATTAACTGAAGTAGCGTATATCATTTGTTTTTGAAAAGGAATATTTGACTTGATAACACTGATTCACCCCGCCTCTCAGTATTATTTCCAACAACAGTGTCAGAAGAAAACCCCATCTCATCAGCATGCAAACGATAGAATAAGGAAATCACTACCAAATGAAACCAAGTGCAGGCGGAGGATTGATCCTCATCTCCACTCCCTCGCTGAAAGTAACTTCACCACCCCACTGCATTAAGCATGCATTTATACTAAAAGGAAGTCGAGTGTAAAGACAAACTCCTCTTACCTATATGCTCGTGACAAATGTAATGATGACACATCCTACCAAATATCTCCATTCCATCCACCATATTTCGTACCCCATGAGGGAGAGGATGCATATCACTTAATCAATATGTATTGGGGATAAAATTCGGCATCTATTTCACATTTTTCCTTTGAATTTCCATTTTTAAAAAGTGTTATTTCTCTCAAATGTCAATTCAAACAAATTATGACCCCAAATGTAATACTAACAAGTTTTCTAAAAACCTTCGAGTTAGGCATTCACTTTCAAATGTAATCATAAAAATGATAACGAAAATGAGATTTTATAAATATGTTAATTAATTTTACCCATTTTAAGAAAAAATTTCTCACTTTTTCTTGAGACCGTCACTACAGAAGCACATAGCAAACAAATTTGAAATGCATATAATCTTGTAAAAGTTGGGAAAAAAAAATAACATAAACAACATACGAGTCTATTAAAATGTTAGTATAAGAGTAATGGAAACATGCTACCAAATGTTCATTTTCAATTTAAAAAAAAATCAAAATAAGAAATTGGGCATATCTTTAAACTTTACCCTTTTCTTTTATTATTTAATGATAAATATTTGTATATTTCATATGACGAATATACATGTTTTCTTTCTTGAAAGATCACTTAGACTTAATAACATGGCTCAAATGCATCATAACAAAATTCATCATGTTATTTTTTAAAAATGAACCTATGTGGGGAGAATAACAATCATTCCTTCAAACCACTCAAAAAATAAACCCAATTTACAAAACGTTTTCTCAAAGGCTATAAATAAACAACATACATTTTTTTAATGATACAACTCAATCACCTATATGATATGAAAAATTAAACAACATAAGTATTGCATGAATACTACGCAAATTTAAAACTTAATGTATTTCTTTCAGTAATTTAATACACATTTAGGGGTGTTAACCAGTCTAGGATGACTATAATTAAAAAGAATATTGAGTGTAAGTGATATTGAATAACATACATTTTTCTTTCCATTTTTAAGTTGTTAAAAATACAATTTTTCCATGAAAAGGAGAAAAACATATTATTTAAATATTATATTTTTCCAAAAAAAAATTATACACATACACTATAGTTTCACAAGTAAACTACATAAGATCATACATCTACATTCTAATCCTAATCCAATACATGACGAGAATGTAAAAATTTGATTGGTTGTAAAGATATTATGAAGTATAATTACTCAAACACACTACTCTCCAAAATTATTGGTTAAATAGAATCATCAACCACCTTGAAGAAATGAAAAGGTTTTCTCCTTAGACAAACATTACATCTAATATGAACAAGTGCTACATAGTAGTTAGCGGTTGCCACTTAGTCCAAATATAGCTAAGTTAAAATAAAAAACAATAAAGAGAAAAATATTTCATCAATAATTTATATTAATAAAAGCTACCATTAAAAAATACTTGATTATTATACTTTATCCTTGTAAATCAAATTCTTTTAATTCATTCAGTGGATTAAGCCATTAAAATATTAATAAATAATATTTAATAAATATTGCCCACTCAATTCTTTGACGGAGGTTCAATTATTATTTGACTATACAATATTGCATTAACTAAACCAAAATAGTATCCATGTTCGTTGAAAAAAATTAAAATCGTCAATCCTAAAAGCTTCAAATATATAATTTATGAGGCTTTTTTTAACAAAATGTTTATATCTTTAATGTAATAATGATATAGGAAAGACATTCTATTTTTAAGTATTTTCATATTTATTTTAAATTTGTTTATATTATTATTTTAAAATATGATTTAAGAATAAATTGAATATATATATTTTTTAAAGCTAAACCTAAATTTAATTTCACTAAACCATCAATACTAATAACTATAAAACCCCCGAGTGTGTGGCATGTTAGCTAGTGAACACGTTGCTAAGGGGTTCATGTTGTTGAGAAGGTCACAAGTTCAAACCTCAAGGGGATTGTGCAGTTGCACCTGGAGGTAATAGTGACATCAAATGAAATCAACCTCATGTCACGTGAGTATGAGGACCACCCAACTATTGATTTCACAAATATAATAATAATAACAACAATAGAAAAAATTTGAGGAGATGGGAGGAGCTGTGAAAACTCTTGTAGTGGCTAGGTTTTTGCCTTAGTCAACCAATCTATGCTTAGATTGCATGGATTTCTTTGAAAATATTTATGACAATCTGATCTATGGTGAATCTTATTGATTTAGTGATGAAGACACTTTCTTTTGCAGGAATGGTTGCCAGACAAGAAAGGTCTTCTTTGGTTTCATATACCTCCATTTTGAAATCAATATCCATCCTCCCATTAGTTCAAGAGGTTCCTTCCCTCAATGTTCCTTCTGATGAGGAAGCTTTCAACTATGAGAAGATTCTTTCATAGCAAGGTTTAATTTCCAGGTTTATTGTATTTTGGCTGCAACTGATAGATTTTCATAAATGGATCTCTGAGACAAGGAAACCTCATTTAATGGATGATATGAAAATTTATCCCATGGCTCAGGGTTTTTTCATTGTTGTTCACAATAATATTGAGGACAAGAAGGCCATTTCTGAATTTGGGTTATGGTTCTGGTGTAGTGTCAGTGTCTTCATGTAATCCTAGTCCCCCACCTTTTGATTTGGTAATGGCATCAATCTCCACAACTCCAATTTGGTTAAGGATTCTAAACCTACCCCTGCATCTTTGGAATTCCAATCTTTATCCTTTATTGAGAATTCTCTTGGAAAGTTTTGTTGACGCAACCCAATTACAAGAAATGTGAATTTGGATTACACTTTGTGAGAATTGCTCACAAAAAATTCATGATTGCACCTTTTCATCTGAACTAAACTACTTTTTGGCTTAATTAATTAATAACTTTCGGTCGAACAGTTAAATTTAACTTTCTGTTCAAAGTTTGGATGTTTAAATTAATGGCAAACCTCAAATATTGTGCAACGAATTTTTGGTTAGTGGTGAAATATCTAGGCACTAGGCTTTTCGACTGAAAAACATGTTCAACCAAAAATGTTTTTCAGCTAAAAATGTTTTTTTGGCTAAAAAACTATTTATGTATATGTGGGTCATGAGCCCATTGCAAATTTTTTGTATTTTTTTCTCTTATATTGTGTTTTGGTAATATTGTTTCGACACTGTTGTTTTTCCATTATTGTGTTTGTCCACGTGTTTTTCCATTATTGTGGCAAGTGTAAATTTGTGTTGTTGGGTTGGAGGAATTTGTTTAGGTTCACTTTCGATAATATGGGTAGTTATTCCTTGTTTTTTCATATTATTTTATTGTAATTGTTGATCTTTGTGTTTTTTGCAGGTTGGGCGGTGGAGGAGATCTTGCACCTCGTTGGCACTTGAGGAATTTGCCAGTGTTGGAGGATTTTTGTTAACACCTCATCATCCTGTGAATCCGACCACACAATAACAAAATATTAGGTACTTTATGTTCCAGTTTTGTAGCTAAAATAATTTGTTTTCTATTGTTTTCTTGTCACTATTGATCTTTTATTGTTTTTGCAGGTTTGTTGGGCACTGGAAGAGTTCTTACATGTCATCAATCCTAGATATTCCTTTGTTGGGCGCCTCATCCTCCTTTCAATTCGACCACACATCAACAAAAAACTAGGTACTTTATGTTCTAGTTTCGTAGATAAAAAATTATGTTGTTGCACTGTAGGAAATTTTGCAAGTTCATTTTCAAAAATCTCACTAGTTATTTTTTTTATATTGTTTTCTTGAATTTTGTTTTTCCATACTACAATGAAACTGCAACCTAAGACCTGCCAGACAATTCTAGATAAACTAAGAATCAAGAAAAGTATTTCGGTAGAAATCACATAAGAGAAATTTTTGGTCGACGCATTTTGTACCAACAAGTGTGGTTCATCATCAGGACTAGAATCATCCATAAATTCGAGACTCTTCCATAGAACTATCCTCAACCTGAGAAGTGACAAAATTTAGGAAGGAAGAGAAAATTGCACTGAAACAAAAATATGATCCACATGGTAAAATTCAGAGGATAAGTTGTAATGCGAAAGACACCCTTTTTTTTCAAGAAGAAAAATACATATATTCGATTATCAGATAAAACATATGCAAAAGATGACATATTGACCCAAAAAGGGAAGCCCAAAAAAAACAAAAAGTCTCCAAACCTATCCTCTGGGACAAAGTAATCTTCAGTCACTTAGATTCTCATATTTATTGGCTACATGGGTTTACTGCATTAGGTTAGACATATATTATGTTTTCCAGTTTTAATCATCATAATACATTTTCATTAAAAATTTATCTACCACAGTAGTGACAAGAACATAAACCTTTGTCATTTCATGATTCAATAGGTTGGTATATGTCGTTATTCCTCTCCCTTATTTTCTTTAGGCCTTACAACACCTTTATTTAGCAACAAAGCATCCATATGACACCTTCTCCCATTCTATTTTTATCGAACCATTTAGGAACCACTTTTTGATTTCCTTAGTGCTTGCTTACCTACTACCTTATCTGCCTTGGGTTAGACTGAGAGCTCCTCTATTTCGATACTCTTGATTTACACAGTTCCTTAATACATTTAGGCAGAACTTTAGATCCAAAATAAATAAGAAAGTATTTAATCTATTAGTTCCACTAAAATATACCCAAGCATATTTTCTCCCCCTTAAAGAAATTTGAGAACTTGATGTTCCCAGGACTCATAGTGAGCTCCTCCTTCGACAAATTGTCTAAGATGCCCTTAATAATATTAATAAGCCTAATATCAATACCAACAATTTCGAAGAAGAAATACAATGGTCATGAGCACTTATTTGATTTAGATTAAGTTCTTGAGGAAAGCCAAAGTAAGATGATTCCATGCTAGTATAAGGTTGGGACTAAAATATATTCTCTTTAACATAATTCCCAATTTTTGTTCTATACAATTATGTACTAATTCCAGTTCCTTTTTCTCAATAAAAAATTTCTTCTTTTTTTCTCTTGGAATTTTAACAAGATTTCTATCTCAGCTAGTAACAACATACATCTTCCATCATTCATAACATATCCTCAAGTCATGGAACAGTAACCATGACCAAGAAAGACTCCATATACAACTGATATATCCACTATTATGATAGTTAATGCTATACTAATTCGTGGTGATGAATTTTTTCATGCACATAAGTATCTGATGTCTCCCTGAGTAGGGACTTTTCTTGATTCAATAGCGTAAATACTTTCCCTGAATTCATAATAACTAGTACATCGCAATCCAAGAGATTCATTGATTGAAAGTGGTAAGATATTAATTGTGGCTCCATTATCAACCATACAATTATAAAGTACAAAATCATGGTTTTTAAGAGAAAGATAAAAAGGAGGTAATTGTGCTCATACCCTCGGTGGAAAATGATTTTATCTTTGTTGGTTTCTAGCCAAAGTTGCTTTAGTCCTTGAGTTTGATGAATTTGAAGTCTTCTATTTTTTAAAATCCTAATAAAGGCTTCCTTTTATTAAGAAATCTTGACCACCACAATAAACGGAAGAGTAATTTGTAAATTTATAAGTTCATTTACTATATTAGAAGATATCTTCAATGTATTCACTTTATCATCTTGACTTCTTAGTTTGAATTTATTTGCTTTTGCTCTTGTTTGGATCATTTTTTCTTGATTTTCTTCATAATATTTTGTTAAATGAAATCTCATTGTGCAAAGGACTGCATATTTTCTCCATATTGTATAGATTTTAAGATATAAGGATCCTTAATCTTTTCATCTATTTGTCCTTTTATATATTCTTCAATCTTCTTGAATGTATGTTCGTGGGCATTTTCTTCTAGTACAAAAACAATTGGATTTGGAAATTAAGGTACTCTTAGTTTATGTTGGTCCTTTGACTCTTGTCAACCCTTTCTCTTAAGCTTGATGTTATTGATATTTCATTGATGGATTGTTGTCAAGAAATATGATAATCGTTTCTTTTGAGATAAGTAATCACTAGAAGAAAAAAGGTCATTTGTGAGGGTCATGCTAGTGACGGACCTTTAAGGTCCATCACCAATGTCACATATGGTGACGGTCCTTTAAAAAACGTTGTTGTAAGTGTATATAGTGATGTTCATTTAAGTTTTGTCACTAAAGCCATTTTTAATGACACTTTTGGTGAGGGTCGCTAAAATCCCGTCACTAATTCTCTCTTTGGCGACACTTTTGGTGAGGGTCATTAAAGGGCCATCACTATTTCTCTCTTTGGTGACACTTCTAGTCACGATATTTTATTGACCCTCACCAATGCTCTTTTTGGTTACTTTTGGTGACGGTAAAAAAAATTTCGTCATCATTGATCATTCCAAAGAGTTTTTTATGACGCTATGGACCTGTTACTATATTTTTTATCAAAAGATAACAATTTAAGACCATTACTGTAGAGTCATTTTCATTATGTGTCTAAGGCCATAGTGGTTAGATTCAACCAATTTGTTAAGAATTAATTAGTGTGTATCATTTCCCTCAAGTAAGAAGAATATAGTTTTCTTATGAGTCAACACATGATTCATCTCTATTAGGTTTATTATCTAGCAAATTACCTTTAGATAAATTTGTAGTAGTGTGTGTAGGAATTATAATATTTCATACATATTCAAGATCTGTGAATTCTATTAATGAGAGAGACCTAACACTCCTCAACACTCATGGCACACCTTAACATGCTTTGGCACACACTAAAATTCCTTGGCACCTCACATGTCTTGGAACATCTTTGTACGTGGAACATCTTTGTACCTAGAACATGCTCCCATGAGTAGGATGCCCAAGCACATGTTGGCATGCCCTAGCATAGCATAGAACTCCCCTAAAATGTGTTGGCCTGTCCTGTAGTCCCTAGAATTCCTTGGAATACCTTATCATAATATAGCATTGATATACATTAGCACTCGGTACACATTGGCACTTGTCACATTGGCAGTTTTGTGACTTGGGAACCCAACCAATTCATTAGAAAAACAATATTGTGCCCAACCCAAAGTCTCCCTTTCTCTCAAATTTCTTTTTCCATGCCATATCACATCCATAGGATTGCCTTCTACAAGTCCTATTATGAACATCTCATAAAACACTTCCTCCTTGGGACACTTCGAATTCACTAACACTCCTTGGCACACACTCTTATTCGTTCATTTCCAAGAATTTTGACCTAGTTCTCCCTTGTGTTCCCCTGACACTCCCTAACACTCCTCAACATCCATTGAAATTGTATGCCATGTTTAAGCACACCTTTTCATTCCTTGGCATTCCGTAATACTCCTTAGCTATCATGCCAACTACCCTTAGTTTCTTTGAGTCTTGGGAACCCAACCAAATCTTGCCTCGACTACAACAACTTAACCAGGTTATAGTTACTACAACTAGACTATGTCTTGTTCACCTAAGAACTTTCTATAACACATCTTAGGCTACTCATGTTTAATATCAACTCATCCCACTTAACAAGTTACCAAGTCAAGGCTCACGTCCAACCATGGCCATGAAACAACTAAGCAACACAACTTACATCTTGACATGCCATAGCACCTGGTGTGTCTAACAATTTGTAGCACTGTGTGGTGTGCGTTAGAATCCCATATATTTCTTGGTATTCTTTACACTCCTTGACATGCCCTATCACTATAGCATGTCTTGGCACTGCCTAGCATATAACCTTGTCATTCCCTCCTTAGAACACTTGGAACTCACTGAGACTCCCTATCACACACTCTTATCTGTTCATTTCCATGCATTTTGAGCTAGTTCTCCCTTGCATTTCCATGGCACTCTCTAACACTCCCTGATACCTGGCACATCTTGGCATGCCACCCTGACACTCTAACATTCCTTGGCACTACATAGCATACCTTGTCACTCACTCCTTAACACACCTAGAACTCACTAACACTCCCTATCACATACTCTTATTCATTCATTTCCATGCATTTGAAACTAACACTCCCTTGTGTTTCAGTGGCGCTGCTTAACACTCCCTGGGATGTATTGGCACACCCTAACACTTGGTACATCTTGCCATATCATTGCCTTGACCTCTAGCATGCCTCCCTCAACACACCTGGAACTCACTAATACTTCCTGTCACAAAATATTTTCATTCATTTCCATGCATTATTTTGACCTAGTGGTCCCTTGTGTTTCCATGGCACTTTGTAACACTTCCTAGCACACGTTGGCACACCTTGGCACTTGGTGCATCTTGGTCATATGTTTCCCTCACACTCTAGCATGCCTTAGCACTGCCTAGCGTACCATGTCACTCCCTCCTTAACACACATGGAACTCATTGCACTCCCTATCACACACTCTTATTCATTCATTTCCATGCATTTTTACCTAGTGCTCACTTGTGTTTCCCTAGCACTCACTAACACTCAGCATGCATTGGAACACCTTGGAACTTGGTACATCTTGGCATGCTTCCCTAGCACTATAACATGCCTTGGATCTTCCTAGCATACCTTGTCACTCCCTCCTTGGAAGACTTGGAAATCACTAACACTCCCTATCACACACACTTATTCATTCATTTCCATGTAATTGAAACTAGTGCTCCCTTGTGTTTCGTGGCTCTCCCTAACACTCCCTAACATGTGTTGGTGCCACAGCCTAACACTTGGCACATCTTGGCATGCCTTAGCACTTGGCATGACTTTTCATGCCTAGCATTCCTTGGAACTGTCTAGCATGTGTTATCACTTCTTGGTATTTCCTAGTACATGTTACCACTCCCTAGTTGTCATGCCTGTATAGATAGCCTTACCTTTTTTGCGACTTGGGAAACCAACCAAGTCACTGAAAAAATAATGTTGTGCCTATCCTTGACACTCCCCAACACTCATTGGCATGCATTCACATTGTCTGGCATGTGTTAGCATGCCTTTTCATTCCTTAGCATGCCCTGGCACTCCTTAGTTATCATGCCCTCACAACTACCCTTACATTTTTTGCAACATGGGAACCCAACCAAATATTGCCTCAACTATAACAACAACTTGACTATAACAACATCTTCACAAAGTTATAATTACTACAACTAGACTATGCCTTGTTCACGTAAGAACTTCCTATAATTCATCTTAGGCTACTCGTGTTAAATATCAACTCATAAAACTTAACAACTTACGAAGACAAGGCTCACATCCAACTGTGGTCATAAAAAAACTAAGCAACAATGTTTACATATTGACATGCCATAACACTTGGCAAGCCTAACAATCCCTTAGCACTATGTAGCACGTGTTAGCATCCCCTACATTTCTTGGCATGATTTCACACTACCTAGCACATCCTAGCACTCCATAACATTTAGCACACCTCGTACTCGCTAACACTCTCTGTCACACTCTTATTCATTCATTTCCATGCATTTGAAACTACTGCTCCCTTATGTTCCCTAGAACTTTGCTCTAACACTCCCTAGCATGTGTTGGCACCACACCCTGGTGCCTGGAACTTCTTGGCATGTCTTGGCATGCCTAAAATTCCTTCGACTATCTACCATGTGTTATTACTTCCTTCCATTCCTTGGAACACATTGGCACTCCATAATTGTCATGACCTCATAGATAGCCTTACTTTTTTTGTGACATCGGAACCCAACCAAATCATTGACAAAACAATATTGTGCCCAACCCAAATTATCCCTTTGTCTAAAACTACTTTGTACATGCCTTATAAAAACCAGAGGGTTGCCTCCTGCAAGTCTTATTCTGAATTTCTCCTAACACACTTCATCCTTGGGACACCTGGAATTCACTGACACTCCTTGACACACACTCTTATTCGTTCATTTCCAATCATTTTGACCTAGTTCTTTGTTGTGATGCCTTAGCACTAGCTAGCATACCTTTTCACTCCCTCCTTAGCACACCTGGAACTCGTTGACACTTCATTTCCATGCATTTGTAATGAGTTCACCCTTGTGTTTCCCTAACACTTGGCCCTCACACTCCCTAGCATGCATTCATGCCACACCTTGGCACCTGACACATCCTAGCATGCATATCATGCCTTGGAACTATCTTGCATGTTTTAGTACTTCCTGGCATTCCCTTGCACACCTTGGTTCTCCCTCAATTTCATGCCCTTGTAGATAGCCTTACGTTTTTTGTGACTTGGAAACCCAACCATGTCATTGGAAAAACAATGTTTTACCCAACCCAAAATATCCTTTTGTCTAAAACTTCTTTGTCCAACCCCTTATTGTAACCACAGGTTTGCCTCCTACAAGTCTTATTCTGACCTTTTTCTAACACACTTTATCCTTGAGACACCTAGAATCCATTGGCACTCCTTGACACACACTCTTATTCGTTCATTTCCATGCATTTTGACCTAGTTCTCCCTTGTGATGTTATGTCACTCCCTAACACTCCTCAACATGCATTGACACTATCTGGCATGTGTTAGCACACCTTTTCATTCCTTTGCATGCCCTATAACTCCTTAGCTATCATGCCCTAACAGCTATCCTTACTTTTTTTTTGGGACTTATTGTTACCTAGCATACCATGTCACTCTCTCCTTAGTGCACTTGGAACTCACTAACACTCCCTGTCACACACTCTTATTCATTCATTTTGATACATTTTCACCTAGTGCTCCCTTTTGTTTCTCTGGCACTCCCTAACACTCCTTAGCACGCATTGGCACACCTTGGCACTTGATACATCTTGGTATGCTTCCATAGCAACTTTGGCATGCCTTGGCACTATGTAGCATACCTTGTCACTCCCTCCTTAGCACACCTGGAACTTGTTAACACTTCACTTCCATGCATTTGAAACTAGTGCTCCATTTTTCCCCGGTATTTGGCCGTCACGCTCCCTAGCATGTGTTTGCGCCACACCATGACACTTGCCACATCTTGGCATGCCTTAGAAATTGACTTGTCTTGGCATGCCTATCATGCCTTGGAACTGTCTAGCATGTGTTAGTACTTCCTGACATTCTTGACACACCTTGGAACTCCCTAGCTATCATGCCCTCATAGATAGCCTTATTTTTTTTGCGACTTAGGAACCCAACCAAGTCATTGGCAAAACAATGTTGTGCCCAACCCAAAGTCTCCCTTTGTTTGAAATTTCTTTTTCTATCCCCTTATTGTAACCATATTCTTGCCTCCTACAAGTCTTATTCTTACCTTCTCCTAACACACTTTATCTTTGAGACACCTATAATTCTTTGACACTCCTTGGCACACACTCTTATTCATTCATTTCCATGTATTTTGACCTCGTTCTCCCTTGTGATGTCCTAGACTCCTTAACACTCCTCATCATGCATCGACATTGTCTGGCATGTGTTAGTATGTATTTTCCAATACATGGTACTCTTTTATCGACAATTTGGGCCCTTTGTCTCAAGATACCTTATCTTCCTTGGAAATAGGACATAAACAAGTTGTTCTAGATATTTCAAAATGGAGCACTCTTCACCTATGTTCCTCTCCTTTGTGCCACAAGTGATGTGAATGTCAATTTTCATTTTCTTGACTTAAACATTATTTTTTTTGTAAATGTGACCCTTGACTATGCAATGAAAACCCTCCAAAACATTTTTAAATGATGGGAGATCTTCTTCATGCATGAAGCTAGTGGAATGTGACAAGTCATCCAAGATACCTCCAAATATTTGATATGTGCCTTGGAGAATGTGAAAGATGCCCTCAATAGAAAACATGCATACAAATTTGTAGCCAAGTGCCCCAAATGTGAGATGTTTCCACTTGTGCGATTGTGCTTCCAAATATGTGAACTCAACGATAAAACACACCTTAAAATACATGAATCTCTCAAAATGTGAAATAAGTAAACCCTTACCTGAGCCTTCCTTTGTTGGCAATTTGGAAAGAGGACATAAACAATATTTTTTATGTTTCTAAATGGAGTACTCTTCACCTATGGCCTTCTCCTTTACGCCATGTGATACAAATGCCAATTTTCTTACTCTTGGCTATGGTGTTCTTATTTTATACATGTGACCCTTGAATATGCCATGAAATCCTCCAAAATATTCTTAAAGGATGGGAGCTCCTCTTCATGCATGAAGCTAGTGGAATGTGACAAATTATCCAAAATTCATCCAAATATGTAATTTGTGCCTTGGAAAATATGAAAGTACCCTCGATGGAAAAAAAATGCATAAATATTTGTGACCAAGTGCCCTAAATGTGAGATGTTGCCACTTGTCAATTGTACCTCTTGTTGATGATGAAACCGACACCCTAGTTGTGCAAGGCTCACAAAGTGTCACTTTGTGTCAACTCATGGTTGTTTCCTTTATCACCTTAGGAATGAATCCTCACTTTGGATTAATTATTGAATCCTAGGGGTGTCAAAAAACACAAAATTATGGGGTATTTTATGTGACTATATCACTATAATTGAAAATCATCTTTACATTCGATGGTTTAACATCTTGATGATTCGTGTCATATTGACCACAACTTTTGTATTCATTATTGATTTCATCACAGCACCTCTAGTACATATTGATGTGTTCATGAGCCTATTTCTAGTTGTGATAAGAGGATTAGGGGCTCCCTTATCACCACCCATAACCCCTAACGTGTTTAATCCCTTAACCAAGGGGGGGCAAGGGTATAGTTGTAGGGGCATTGGGACCAAATTTTGGGGTTCATAACATTAAAAAAAGTGGAATGGAATGATCAAAAAGGTTGTTTGGGGGGATGTTATGGTATATTGAACGGGGCAAGGGGACACAAGGGTAGCATGGATGGTAGAAGTCAGAGGTAAAAGAATGGTTTACTAAGATCTATAAAGCTAGCATTAGAGAATGAGAAGGGGTCTTAGGGCTTAATTTCATATGGTCTATGGGACTTAGAGGGAAGGTAGTGAGGGAAATTGATAGGGAAACCCCCAATGGTAGTGATCAGGGAATTAGGAGTCCAATTATCACAAACCATAAGCCCTTAACCCATAACCACTAAATTCCCTATCTCCTTAACCCCCAATCCATCATCCCTTAACCCCTATACTCACAACTCATAACCCATAAATCCCTTGACTCATTAAATATTAAGGCACTAATCCCTAACCCGTAATCCATGAACCATCTCCTAAGCCATAACTCCTTATCCTCTTAACTTGTGACCTTTAACCCCTAAATATTCACCACCTAAATTCCTTAACTTCTAACCCCTGAAACACTAACACCTAAATCCCCTAAATCTTAAGTCCTTAACTGCTAAAATCAATTGCATCAATGTAGAATAATATACATAAGAGAAAATAAAATGATATTATCCACATCAATGCTTGAAATATCCTTAAATTAACCATGAGTGGTGAGTGAGGGGGTGAATGCAGGGCACTATTAAAGTTACATCATGTGTAAATTCCTTTTAAATTGTGAAGGTGTTCTCCAATAGGGTTGAAGCAACATCACAAGAAGAATGACACATTTTTGTTGGGTAGTGATTAAAGTTGTAACACAATTCAAGTGATTTACACCTCCAATGTAAATGGCATCATTGTATGTTTGTGTCATGTTGTTAGAGAGGTTATTTAAAGACAATACATTCAATGTACTTAGACTTCATCTTTTCAAGGCCTCGACTCTAACATGGATTTGTACCAGGAACACTTCATGCAAATGAAAGGGGCCCTTTTTTTTAACCACATACGCATAAGAGAATTGGATGCTGCCGTTTAGATCCCCCTTGGTGAGTTCAAAGTGGTTTACATTCGCATTCAAAATGGGTTAAAATTGGGTTTACATTGGAACTCTCTAACACTCCCTATCACACACTCTTATTCATTCATTTCCATGCAATTGGAACCTTGTAATTGTAGCAATTCATTTGTTCCATTTTAAAATGGAGATGTTTGGCTCTCTGAGATAAGTTAGGGTGCAGTTTTGAGTAACAAAAATTCAAGTCTATTATTTGAAGTGACCATTATAGAGCAAAGATGAATACATACTTGGATCCTCTTGTGTAAGAACCCTTGTTTGAGAAAAATCACAATCATAGTTGTGGTGAACAATTAGTTGGTAATAAGAATTCATTGCATACGTAGCATGTGCCACAATAATATTTGGAGTTTTGATTACACTAAATAATGCACTAGTCTATTGACTACATTGATCCATTAACCCATAATTTTAATACTTGTAAGACATCTGACCAAAGGGACCTGGAAAAGGCACAGTTAAAAAATAAATGATTGACCATTTCTGAATCTTTTGTGCAGAGAACACATACATTTGGCCCATGAAAAGTTTTCCACAATAGGAAGTCCCAAGTTTGAATATGGTTCTCTAAGGAAAGCCACATAAAACATTTTAGCTTAGGGGAAATATGCCAATACCATAATTTTGAATGCCACCTATTAACCCTTTGCAAAGGGTGGCTTTCTAATATAGCACAATAGGCATGGCGAATTGTGACATGCCCATATGAGGAGTTGCAGGCCCATTCGAAAGAATCATCCTCCTTAGATAGTGTAATACCACCGACCATGAGGGATTTGGTGAAAATGTCCCACTCCACAACAAAAGAACCCTACAGGCCCAAATCATGGGTGCTTTTCCATCTGCGAGCTGTGAACAACTCCGAAGGGAACACATAAACTTGAGGAAGTCTAGTAACACCTTGAGCACAAAGATGCTTGGAAATATTAGGGGAACATCTATGAGAGCATAAAAACATCTACTTTTCTAGAAGCAACTATAATAGTTTTGTGGGTTTGACTAATCACTCTTTGGTCATTGTCTGCACACTGGCCTAGATTCTAAAGTGATGTCCTTACAATCATAATCAAATGGGTGTATTTTCTCTTAAAAAACTATGCAAAGATAGATGTCCCATTTATGGCCAAGTTCCACTGATATAGTTCCTCCTACCTACCTAGTACATCCATTTATTTCATAACAAGACTACCCTGCAAGCCACCAAATGCAAATCATATTCATGAGGTCAACAAAAATTTTTGGTTCAAGATATAACTAAGTTGGAACAAACCTAGCTCTAGAGCCTATGTTATTTTTCAACCCCTAATGTTTATGGACAAAGAGATATCAATTTTCTAAAGCATGTGGGAACCAAACTATCACCTTTCCTGTTACACTGAATTTTGTCACCCTGACTATTTGCAGTATGTGGCCTCATCAATAGCCACATTGTCCTCTTTGTCAAGCCCCATACCTCTGCTCTTCATGT
>APFE030184392.1:35725-48408 GCA_000404065.3 Pinus taeda
ACACACTTTCACAGTGCCAAGAAGAAGGCCAACCTGAAATTCAGGGACCACCTAGGCCCATTCACAATGAACAAAAAAATGGTTGGCAAGAAGCTGACCAAATACTAGGACAACAACTCAAACTCAAGAGGAGTTTTTGGTGGGTCCCTTATGACCCTGAAGGTTTCATCAGTGCAAGGAGAGTCAAATATAGGCTGCTAGCCTATAAACACACCCCACTCCCTCAAGTACAACAGTTTGCTAATCAGGATGAATGGGTGCCTGAATCAATAATAGAAGAAATGACTCAGGAAGAAATAATGGAGCAAAATGTAAAAGACTTGGAAAAAACTCTTGACTTGGACTCTTGTCAACAGGTCTTCAAGCAAACAGTCCAAGCAGGAGAAGGCACCTCTACTGCCCAGACAGCACAGAACATCCAGCAAGCTCCAGCAACAACGACCACTACAAAAGGAAAGGAGAAGATGGATGAACATCAAGAGACAGAAACAGGGCAGCCCAGTGCCTCAAAAGACCAACAAACAGCACAGGCCCCTCCCCTGCAAACTGAACAAATTCAAAACCCAGTATTGCAGACCCCTCTAAATGATGAGAGAGGGAAGAAGAGGGACAGAGAAGAAATCACACCTCCCATAGGGTCATTACAGCAACCGGAGGCCAAGAGGCCAAGGGTAGACCCTGAAGCTGAAGAAGATATAAGTGAAGAGTTGGCAGAAAGCCAAAACAGGGAAAAACAAATGAGCCAACAGACTGCCACTAGCTCATTTCAACTAGAACGGGCTCAGCAACACACCGTGGAGGTATCTTCCTCGAGACAGTAGGGCCAGAAGCCGGCCACAGTCAAAGAGGGTTTCATGGAGATCAAGGCTCAAAATGAGCTGCTAAGAGTGCAGCTATATGAGCAGTTCCTCAACACAACCCCAGCCAAGAAACAAAGATTAATGGCTGCCTTTGACCTCAAGGAAGAAAAGATGATATTCACTCATCTGAGACCCAAAGTTCCACACCCAAAGACCACAACAGATTACTACAAGACTAATCTAGAGGTCTTTGCCAAAGACATACACCCCATGGATTAGATTGAGCTGCACAAGCAAACTGGGGAAATGGTGTATGCAACACTTGCTGATAGGGCAATGCTGGCCCATCAGCTAAAGGAGTCACTGAAAAACACCAATAGACAACTTGATTTGGAGAGGTTGTCCTCCTCCGCCAAAGATAACAGAATAAAAACTTTGGAGGATATAATTGTTGATTTGGGGCATGACCCAAAAGATCCAAAGGGTGTCAGGGCCCTTATAAAGAAAAAGTAGGATGATATAGCTGCATTAAGGAGGCAGGCAAAGTTGCCTCCTACTATCCATCCTGACACAGCAGAGCTTGTCCAAGAAAAACAGGTGGATAACGCTATGGAGTTGCTCCTGGTCATGAACCAGAGGATACTGCAGATGGAGGCAGAATTGGAAAAAGCCATGCAGGACAAGCAAGGGGAATCTGCCTCCCAGCCACCACAGACCTCAACAAACCTCCAATCTGCCCTTCTAGCACAAATAACAACAGCTCCTCCTACTGCTCCAGCACCTACCACAGCCACATCAGCAACTGGAGCAACTGTGGAAGCCACAGCAGCAGCAGAATCCAGCCTGAGCATGGAAGAAATGATGAAGGTTGTCAAAGAGCTGGAGAGCTAGGTCACAGAAATAAATGCTGCCAAGGAAAAACTGGCCAAGCTGGAGGCCAGTTATGACAAGTCAAAAATGACGGTGGCAGAAAAACAGAGAGAAATAAAGGCCTTGGTGGCCAAAGTAAAAACTCTAGAGAAGGAGTTGATGCTGGGCAACACCCTAGCAGAAATAAAAAGGATTATTTGGGCCAAGATTTGCAAATCTATGCAGGACCAATGGAGGTCCATCAAGCCATTTTTGAAAGTTAGAGCTATAGAAATAGCTCACATAGAGATTCAGAGAGCCAGGACAGCCTGGAATAATGCCTGGCAGGCAAGCAAATGATTCCTTCCTTAATAACCGCACTAGGGAGGAAACTGGCTGCTTTACAAATAGCCAGCAGGACAGAGGCAATCCTCACTGCCAAAAAGGTACTAACATTGAGGAATTTCACCCAGACACTAGAGAGGAAGTGCCAGGAAATGAAGGAAGAAATAGATGAGTTCAGAGCCAAAATGGCTATTTTGCAGGACAAAGGACTTCCAAGCCTAGTGACTGGTACAGGACAGCTGCTGCCATATAAGCATTATATGACAAGGGTAAATAGCTATGTAGAAAACCAGATCATAGCCTCCAGCAGCTCCACAGAAGAAACAGGGCCTCCATCTGGGCAGACCCTCTATGACAAGCTGGAGAATCTATTCTTCATAGAACATGATATTAATCATCTATTTGAGGTGCCTCCCAATTTTTATAGACTTACAGAGGTAGATGAGACAGTGGTAAAGATGAGAAGACATCAGTTACCCCCGGCTGATTGGTGGCAAGCAATGTTGGAAATTTTGCCGAGATAAATCCACTTTGCTTGTTTACCTTTTTGATACAGGTCAGCAGAAACAGGTCAGCAGGACAGGTCAGGCCAGCACACAGGTACAGCAAGCAGCATACAGGTGACTCAGCAATCCACTAAAATATCACGCCAAAATGAACGCAGCATTTAAAGCACTGCTACCACCTATTTTTTTTACAACCAAAAGTCAAATTTGCCTGACAAAGGAATGTCGGCTATCTCAGCCTTTAAAGTTACATTTAAGTATCATTTACTTTTTGTAAGATAGTTGGTGGTGCAATTTATTGCACCATAACTCTCCACTAAGATATTTTCATACCCCATTTTTGTATATATATCCCCTCAGATAACGCATTGAGGGTCGGTTGTAATAGAATTCCTTCTGAAGAGCTCTGATGTATATTGAAGACTTTTGATAATAAAATTGCTGATGGAGATTGTTGGTTTCAATGCTGTCTGAGATGGATATGTAGAAGCTCTGTGTTGTTGCAGAATTCCTGTGTCATTTGCTGAATCAATAAGTTTCTTCTAATTGTGTATGTGTTTCTTGTTATTTCCACTATTTCATGTTTTCATAATCTTGGTAAATGGAGAAAAAGAATAGCCTGGGATTTGGTCCGAACACCCTATGCTCAATCTCTATTTTCTAAATATGTTTTCTGCTGGATTAGCCATAGATATGAATTCTTAACTTCTCATATTTCAACTTATCCTAGCATGGTGAATACTGTTTAAGAATCCTTAACTGCTCTTAAGCATTACTTTCATGTTTTCTTTATTAGCATAGTGAAAGATTCTTAATTGCCTTTCACTTACTAATTTTTCCACCATTTCACCAACAAATCTGATATATTGTTTTCACACATGCCTAACTTGCTCTGCAGCAACATTTTGTCTCCACATATCAATTCGCTAAAGCACAAATATCTCAACTCCATTGCCCAATGGAACAAACTGTCGAGTAAGTCATTATTTCAGTTCTAAAGGGAATCATCAACCCACCAAAATCAAACAAACAGTGCATCATAACTAGTCTAAAACACTCAGCAAACAAAGCTAAACTATAAAGAGAGAGCCCTCTATGGTTACAGGTAGACTAGGACCTGCAGCTAAAAGATTGGTTAGTGGTTACCTCGGCAGCCATTCCCTTGAAAGTCAAAGGGAAAAACCTGAGTGATAACACCTAGTCTACGCATAGAAGCACTCACAGGTATGATGGATCGTGAAGCCCTAGAGGAGAGGGTCACGCAATTGGAGGAGCTCGAAGAAGAGAGATTTTTGGCTAGATTTCACCAACAGGTCCAGAAGTAGCACGAAAAGGCATGGCACAATTGACATATTAAGTTGCACACATTTAAGGTAAATGATTTGGTGTTTTTGTATGATAGTAAGTATGATAAATTCCCTAGGAAGCTCATACTGTATTGGCTGGGACTGTATGTTATTAAGGAGATCAGAGATGGAGGCACGGTGCAGTTAGTAAAGTTAAATAGAGAGCCTTTCCTAGGAAAAGTGAATGGAAGTCGTTTGAAGCCATACATAGGTGGCTCGACATTCTAACTAGCTAACAGAAGCACAGTCTTAGCGCTCCAGGTAGCTGAAAGGAGGCGGAGGACTATAAACTACTCTTCCCAGGGACTACGTGTAGAATCGAAGTGTCACAGGGTTCACGCCAACGCGAGGGTAGTTGTGCTACCACTCGGGTCGGCTGGAAAGTGACCATTATAGTCACTATTCATGATGTGATGCTTGGTTTGAGACCAAATGGAGTGGGTGACAGCCATTTAAGGCGAACTTTATGGGCTAAATTCTTGAAAATCTGCCGCCAATCGAGCATTAATGGACCGAATGTGGGGGGAATAGTCAAATTCAAATTCAAAAGGCACTATAGATTAGAAAGGGATGTCTAGAACACAACACTTGGAAAATTGAGAAATGAGTTGTTGCGCGATTAGATATTCATGAACCGAGACTTGTTCGATCTGCTGAAAGTGATTTCGTTGCTAGAGAAATTTCCAAAGACACTAAGAGAACTGTGGAATCGCATTATGGCAACACCTGAAGAAGCCATGGATACCAGAGCAATGACTGTCGAGGAAGCTGCGTAGGCAATTACGGAAGTGGGAGCCCTAGAGAGTGCTAGGATAGTCGCTGAAATCCCTAAATCACCACGCACACCGAGACCCAAGAAAGACAAGCAAGCCATGGTACCGTTGTGCGTATCACCGAGAAATCCACTAAGGACTAATCTCACCATGGAAGAAAAGGGGAAGGCTATCAATTTGGAGGCTAACGAGGAAGAAGATTTTGAATAAATTCTAGTTGAGGAGGAGGATATAGAGATGGAATTTGAAACCCAGGGTGCGGACCCTCTCACCAAGCTGCCTACATATGTTCCTTCGCGAAAGGATAAAGCAAAGGTGCCCAAAGATATAGATGAGAACAAGAGCTCTCTGTAGACTCCTCTACTCCTTGATGACATTATTCTTGAAGGAGTGCACTTGGGATGGGTGGCTGTGTTGAAATTTGAGGATTGGGACCTCGCAGACCACAATACGTTCCTACATCTCGCGACAGTGTAGCTAATGTGCCAGAAGAAAAACGCGCTGGCTGGAATCATAGAGTTGGAGCTGTGCAAATGACTCGGAGGTGTTGAGAAAGAAGGGTTGCTAAACCTGCTTTGGGTGTCGCATTACCACCGTGCCTCAGTGACCATTTTTGTCATCAGGAAGCTGCTCTACTTGGTGCATGATGGGTGCTTGTGGCTAGAGGAGCACATCCCCATTACAGACCATTTGATTCACAGGATTACATGGCTCCCTTGTGTAGGGGATGACCCAACAAACATCTCAGAGGGAAAGAGTGATGATTTGGACATCATAGAGGCCATGAAGAAGAAATTTAAACTAGAGAAGAAGAAGCGAGGGTACGCCATTTCCAGCATCAACAACCCTACAATCAAGGTTGCAACATAGATATTGGCTAAAAAAGTGATGTGGAAGTGCCGTGCGGATGAGGTGCCTGCTCCAATGGTTGCACTAGCAACACAATGCATAGAAGGGGTCCAGTTTAACTGGGAAAACTATCTATGCAGAGAATTCCTTGAGAACTATCGCGAGGCATATGAGTAGGGTAAAACATTCCATTATGCATGGCTCCTGTTGTCAATAGTATTGGTGGCATGGGAATTTCCCGAAGATAGCCAGTTCTTGACGATCACGCAAGACCTTCTGGAGGCAGCAAAGTACGCTTCACGATGGGCAACCAGGGATGCACAAAGGATAAGGGAAAGAAAAATATTCTGGGTGCTCATGGAAATGAACATCAGGATGGGGATTAATCGCAGGTCGCATTTATCGTCCACGGTCTACAACAGTTTGGAGGGCTTCATGGAGTTCAAAGTAGACTTCCACCATGTCTTCATAAGGGCATGAAAGGACCACACAAAGATGTGGCATGAGTTGCCCTATTTGACAACCGACGATGTCATCTTCACAGTGCTTGAGTCTTGGCTGCTGGAGTGGCACACTCTAGTTTGCTCCGCGATGGAAGTGGAGAAGTCCGTTGTGCAACGGAAGAAGGAAGAGGTGAAACCACAGATGGAGCAGCTGGCGGAAAAGTGTTGGAAGGAAGAAGCAGCGGCTAAGTCCTGTAAGGATTCTGGACACCACATATCTCCACAATGGTATGATATTGTCCACTTTGGGCCTAAGCCCTCATGGATTTGCTTTTGGACTTACCCCAAAAGGCCTCATACCAATGGAGATATTTGTCCATCCTTATATACCCATGATCCTTCCCCACTTCTAGTCAATGTGGGACTTTGGTCGTATACCCAACAATCCTCCCCTCGAACAAAGGACCATGGCTCTGAAGTTGGCAGAGGAGCAACAGAAGACAATAGAAGAAGAGCGCGAAGGACAAAAGTCTCCTTCACCTGAGCCAGAAACTAACACAAAACAAGGTGGTGCAGACCTGCAGACAACATCCACCCAGCTAAAACATCTGTGCCCAAGAGAGCAGGTAGGGCTGCGAAAGAAGATGAAGGCCTCAAAGACTTCGTTCAACCCTATCACCCTTACTGAAGGTGATCTACATGATATTGGCGAGATGGTGAGGGACGTGAGCATGGAGGCTCTACATCGTTTTGAGGAGCAACACCAGATGGTATTGGGGGCTCTCTAGATGCAGATATAGGAGTTGCAGGTGCACAGTCCGCAGACTGGAACAATGTTAACAAGCCTCGTAGTAGGCACTTCCGCGGTCAAGGAGATGTTGCAAGCTAAGATGACCAACACAATAGTGCTACCAGATGGTGCACTTGTTAGAGAGAATGAGGCCGATAGGCCTATGGTCAATGGGGTGAAAGGAATCGTGTTAAACATGGCTACACTCCCTCGAGAGACGCTCTATATTTTGCAGGATGGAGTTACTACAGAACTACAAGCCAGGTAGGGTTGCGAGCTACAGGTAATGAGTGAGCAGTGCATCAACATTGAGCAGTTGAGCCTGTAATGCAATGAGGTAGTGGTGAAGAATAAATAGATAGTGCAGGTGGTGGAGGAAGCCTGCCAGATGGTCCGGGAGTTTTCCATCCAAGCAAAGGAACCAGTGGAGGTGCGCGTCCCAAAGTTAGCAACAGGGGTGCACGACACAAGAGAAGAAATGTCTAGGGTTGAGCTAGAGCTGAACCTTGAGATAGCAGAATTACAGTTGAAGGCGAAGCCTTCAACTTCGTCAGAGGTTAAGGAACAACACACCACCACGATCACAACAAAAATGGCGGTGGTTAACAGTGCAGTGAAAGACTGCATGAAGCTATTTGAACGGTCGTTTGAGGTCCTCACCACCCTACAGGAGGACCTGAACATAGAGCACTTGGAAATAGAGGCGCGCGAGGTGCATCAGAAGTACAATGAGGTCAAAGGGACTACGCAGATGGTTGCCCTTATGTAGAGGCTCGCAAGGATGCAACAGGCAAAGGCGCTAAAGGAGCAGGTGGATGTTGTTCGGCATAAGGAAGTGGTTTTGAAGGCACATATATAGCCATGGATCGATGAGGCTTATACCATTACAACCTCCATTGAAGAAAATCTCACGCAAATACAAGAAACATAGGAGAGGATTCAGGGTAGCAGTTTAGCCACATCAGTCACTAAACAATGCATAGAGGAAGTCCAACAAGCAGCTGCTCAGTGCGCTACTGAACTTGCAGTGATCTAGTTAAACTTGGGAGGTCTTTGTGCAAAGATCTCCACACTGACAAAGTGACTCAAGGGAAAGTCACGATGTTTGTGTTGGGGCCCTATTGGGCGCGGGATCCCCCAAGGGAAGTTTTGGGGCTTAGAGCCTAGATTTTGGTCAAAGATTATAATTCCAATGTAAAGACTCCGCATTTTGTGGGCGCAAAGTGCGTAGTTTGTTAAAGAGTCATAGGGTTGTCCACCCTTAATTTTGTTATTGTAATGTCAACTGTAGAGATCTACGCATGGTCCACGGACAATGGGATTGTATAAATAGAGCGAGGCTCTAAGTAGCCAAGGAATCTAATATAAGAAGAAGCAAGGATGAAGAATTGAGTCATATGTGAGGAGTAAAGTCTAGTCTTGGGTCGTAGAGTAGGAGAAGGTTTTGCAGCTGAGTGTGTGGAGGCCTAGTAGTCCACAGTTGAGTCTGTGGACCCCTGCAGCTGAGCGCACAGGGCGAGTTGAGTTTGTAACAGTTGGAAGTATTAATAAAGAGAAGTTTCATATAATTTCTACATATTTATTTCATGTTTTATGCATCTGTTATATTGGGTATGAATTTCAATTCTAAAGCTTATATGATGCGTGAATGTATATAATTGTGTTGATTAAGTAAACATAAGATAGAATATCCATTTCCGTGAGTTAACTAAGATTTATTAAGAAGATAAGTAAGACATTTAGCGTAGTTTGGGAAATAGTGCAGATCTCTGCCCTAGCAGCGCGAAATGACTCCAGCCCCTGGTTAGGGTTGCACGAAAGATGATTGTGACACTTCGTGAAGGTATCGAAGGTTAGAACAGTGTGCGAAGAAACCGATGCGGAGGTAGGTCTAGTTGGACTAAACCGACATCACAGACATCTCAACGACGCAGAATCTTGGTTCATCCCCCCATATTGCTTCGGGTGAGACTTTAGTCCGTGCTCCACGGGCTGATTCTGAAAGGGCTGGTAGTGTAAGGATTTGTTTGGCTAAATAACTCTGAACCTGGGTCAAGCCCCCATAAGCCAACAAAAAGAAAGTCTAACACCTCCAGAAGTATTGTTCAGCTCTCAGCTCATCTTTGTTTCACACTAGCTTGATTGTAAGATGTAGCATCTGCTAGACTGTTAGCTGATTGACACACATTCCAAGCCAAGGAAACATAGTTGCTTCGATTAGGGTTGAGGGGTATATAGGTGCACAAGCAGTATAGTCGTTAGAGTCTAATATTCATCTCTGGTGTTGCTCCACTACCAGCAAGCCTGGTCAGTACCCCGACGGAGTTACTTGCATCACCTCCCTATGAAAGAAGCCTTTCTTTTCTTTCGCCTTATTCATTTTTCATTTTGAATTTTTTTGAATTTTCCTTTTTGCATTTTCACTGTGCATAACACTTATTCATTTCAGAGGCGAAAGAGGGATCCTAACTTATTGAGAGCAGACGAGGTTGTTCCAACAGAGAAACAGTTTATTGTATCTCTGTCATGCTTGTTAAGGTTTTCCCCCTCACCTTACTCTACTTGACTGAGATGGCAAGGGTTAACCCAAAAACAATCGACTAGAGTAGGTGACACTAGTTAGCGCGCAAGCGTTGTGTTTTCACCAAGGTTCACTTTGAATCATAAGTATTTTCTTTCGATATATCATGGAATAAGAATAACATGATCATCTTCTAGAGGCAAGATAATAGATAACCAAGTAGTCATAGCTATACAAGCATTCTTGTACTTTACCCAGCTCGTTTCATGAGTCACACATGGTTTCATGAATAATAACCTTCAAACAAAATGAGCGAACGAACTAGCAATCAACATAGCAAAGAAAGAGTAGAAGAAAAAATGAAAGCGAAGCAAGTAAACAAACAAGCAAGCAAACAAACAAGAAAACCAAGCATGTAAGAAAACAAGCTTGCAAGCAAACAACTGAAATCAAACAATACTCCTAGTCCTACACTAACAATGCATGGGCCTTGTTAGCCTCCTGTTGCAGCAAGTTACTCATCTTTCATGATTGACATTTTTACATGCCAAATATGTCATACTTTCCATGCTGCAATTTTCCATATTTACTACAGAAAGCCAAAGAAGGATGCCATGAGAATGGGCCAGTTCAAGTGCCACTGCTGTATTTCAATTTACGTTTTTAGAATATAGAGAATCACCATTTGTCCAAATAGCTTAATCTTGGCAGATTCCTATATAGGTAGAGAAGCAAGGGTGCTCAAAAGCCTAATCTGAACCCTAGATAAAATAAGTGTAGATATAGATAGGAAGACAATAAAAGAAAAAGTTGAAAAGCTGGGTCTGCAAGTCTAAGTGCACCCCACCCAAACCAAAAAGAAGACAAAATGCTAGGAAAGTAGGCTGGGTAGGTAGTTTTGAGGTTACAGAATGTTGATTTGTGATCAATTTCATGTTTTCAAGTGTCATATTTGTTCAAGTCACAATTATCAGGTAGTTTCCATTTGAAAGATTCAAGTGAGGCATGACTAACTTCCCCCTTCTTCCTTATTCCCAAAAACACTCACTAATTTCCCTGAAGAGATCAAGATCTGCTTGATGCCTCTTAGTTTCATCATTTTACATTTCATTCACCTGGGTAAAGATCTGCTTTGCCCAAGGAATATTCATACTCCCTTTATGAATCATTGTTTCCCTAATAGCCTAAGATTCACACACTTAGCACTTTCTCATCATGGTCATCTTAACTACTAACTTTACTATATAGCTCCATATCTATCTCCCCATCCCCTATTAAAACTATGTTAATAAACTCCCCTATATATTTATCCCTTCCCCCCTGGTTGAAAAATAACCATAAGTACACTTGGGAATTTCTAAGTTTGCCTGAAACATAGCAAGAACCCCCATTTTTCCCCTTTAAAACCATCTTCCAATGCAATGGACTCCTTCCAAAGCATGAAATTCCTTTTTTTAGGTTATCGGAACCCTTCCGAAGCCTCAAATACTCTTCAAAAGCATATATACCCTTCTTCTGATTGCAACAACCCTTGCTGACTACCTTAACATTCTTCCGATCCCTTTGGGCCCCCTCCGACGCGATATCGTAGTCAAAGGTCTCAAAGCTAATGTTGCTCATTTTTGTCCTCCCCGATGGATGCTCCGCCGATACCATTTCACAAATCGGCATATCGCAATACTATATGCCACATATATATGCCCCTTCCCCTTTTCGCCGATGCAATATCGCAAGTCGGCAATCGGTGGTCACAAGAATCATGTTCCCTAAATGCATGCCGCTTCCTCTTGCTTCGATGCGACATTTCCATCGCATCAAAAGAGCATATCGCATCACAAATGCTTCCTCGCCGCATGCCTCCATTCATTCATATATTTCATTTAAAACATGATTTATCATTAAGACATGTTTCACTGCAAATTCATCGCAGATCGCAACACTTCAGTTATCGCTATCACATCGTAAAAACATACCATGCACCCCACCATCCAACACCCTGCCACGTCACCCTGCTGATGTCATCCGCCATACCAGGACCCATCGCTAACGTCATGCTAACGTCATCCGCCAAAGAAAGGCACGCAAGCGCGAAAATGCATCTTAGGAGGCCCGGATTCAAATTCTGAGGCAGTTTTCGATGCGCTAGTCGCGCATCGCTACGGGAAATGGGCCAAATTGGGGAATCTTTTGATTCCTCAGCCGTTTTTGCACCGAAAATGGAAGAAGAGGCCTGATTTAATGGTTTTCAGCATATCAACATAAATCAGAGATGTCCTGGTTCAGGCATCAAATAGTATCAGAGAAAATGTGAAGCCAAATTTCATGCCAGGGAAGATCAGTGTTGCGGCGAAGTGTATTAGTGAAGATTTTCTCAGGGCTCGAGGCAAATAAAACATTAAAAGAAATCCTTAAAAGTCAAGAAGCAGTTAAGGAACAATTCAAAGCTCATCATCACAGTGACTGCACATTAAAACTCACATAAGATCAGTGGACCAAAGCTCAAACCTCAATTATTGTAAAAGCACTGCACCAAGTCACAGAGGACACTACATTAACTCTTTTTCATCCAGCTGCCTTTGGTGGAGCTCAATAGATATTTTATTTGCATTTAATTTCAGTACAAGTTTAGGTTTAAAAAACGTTTTCCCGCAGACCTATTTAGGTCGGTTGTAATAAAAACAACCCTGAACAATGTGAAGAGGGTTGGTTTTTGTTGGTTGGATGTTTTGCTTAAGCAGAAGACTCGCACTGTATATCTGATAATTTCTATAATCAAAGACTTCTTACGAGCTTGGAGAATGAATTGTGTACTGTGTTTAATGGTTGAAGAGTGACTGTGGAATTCTTGTGTTGGTACATGAATCAATAAGTGTTTCTTACCTCTGTTTTTCCATTCATACATCATTATCTAAACAACAGAAAGAAATATTAGCTTAGAACTTGTTTAATTGCACTCTATGCTCAATTTCTGCTGTTTCTTTTTGTTTTTCATCCGTTTTAGGCATAAATATGAATTCCACCTAGCTCATATATGCCCTAATTCACCATGTATGACTGTTATCCAGGGATTCTTAACTGCCCCTAGATAGAGCTCATTTTCCTTCCCTCCATTAAGTTGATTAAGAGATTCTTAATTGCCTCTCATTCCTTACATTTCACTCCATCTCTTTAGCTTGAAGGTTGTTTCATGTTCAGCTACCTTGCTCCATATTCCTCTTGTGATCAAGAAAGCCTACCTGCGGTTCTACTCCTTGACTCCATGCCCAATGGTTTGAAACTTATCACTCTATGCATGCCTCTCTGCTTGAAAGCATATTCCTTCCATTCAAACACCATCCAAACATAAACAAAACCCATTGAACCCAATAACTAGCCTAAAATCATCATCAACAAAGCTAAATCATCAAGAGAGAGCCCTCTCTAATTGCAGGTGGCCAGAACCTGCAATCCAAAGATTGGTT